>JAVIAB010000073.1:50179302-50401802 GCA_032433765.1 Megaustenia siamemsis
TGATGGAGCTGATTCCTGCTGTTCTTGCCTCTCTGATCTATGTTCTTCTCAGTTTCTCTCTCTGGGTCGGCCAGATAATATCAAATATACAAAATATTAAATATTACGCGGGGTCACAAGTAAAGCTGCACAGAACATGTAATAAATAATCATGAAGGTGTATCTGGCAGCTAAACCAGCCCATTTTAGATTCAAGCAATACTAAAAAAAAAGGAAAAAATTGGTATGGTGACAGCTTTACGTGGAAATTGACGAAACAAAAGTCAACGTTTCGGCCAAGAGGCCTTCAGCTGGACGAACAACAAAAACACACAAAATATATATAAGGGTATATTAACAAATCTAACTACATGGCGATAATATGCTAGACACTCAAGAGAGGAAAATAAAAAAGAGGTCACTTCCCTGTGTTCCAGAGTGCGGTCAGTCTCAGAATGGACTAAAACGGCGAGGCAGGAAGACCAACTATAAACAATCTCGCTATCTTGATGCCATTACCTCTCCGATTTTAGATTACTGTTTGGCTTTCGTGTTTTTATTTCTTTGTTTATTTTAGAATAGTATCTGTCGTGTTGATCTTTGTATAATTTTTGTTTTGCACCTGATGAAGGCTTTTACCAAAACGTCGTTGTTTGTCTCGCCTCTCTACTATTTTAGCTGCTAGTTTTATTTATTCTTTTATTTATACTTCCATTACATTCTCATAGTTAACATCAACAACTTATCCTAATTAACATTTGTATCCAATCATATTAGTTAATATTTCCAAACAAAAAAACCTATAGTAGCCAACATCCCAAGTGTGTTATGACCAACATTGCTAGAGCTTTAACTAACATCAATCCCAGTTTTTAAATAAATAAAAAAATAAAACTCAACCCTGAAGCTTGTATAAAATAAGTGGATAAAGCAATCTAAATGCGACAGTTTTAACGACCAAGTCATAAACAGTATCACTTTGATATTAATAATAAAAACTGAACTGCATCAATCGAACATAACTTTACAGACAATGACATATTTAGATTCACATTCCATGTAAAATCAAGCAATCGATAAATATTAATTAAAAAGAACAATACAAATATTGAACGAATATGTGTTAGTTCACTAAGAAACAAACAAGCCAACAGAACACATTTCCTCCTGTGTTCGTTCCTTTCACAGACACATTCACAGTTTCCATACTTTCAGACTTACATAATAGAGGCTCGAACTCTGATTGCTTTTCTTTGTAGTCCATGCATAGAGTCGATGTTGTAGAAATAGCAAGAGCTGTTAAAATAAGATTCGATACACACGACACTGATGGAACTGTCTTCATCTCTCTCATTGCTAATCCACTTTGCATCGTGTGTTCGTCTGCTGCGATAAAAACAAACAATAAATATTAATTGCAGATACATGAAATGTTAATGTATTAATGTATTAATGTTGTTCATGTTAACGAAAGAGATGACTGAGATCTTTTATAACTGAAAGAGTTGAGCAACAAGGGTGATGTTCACTTTCAAAATATACCGGGTTCACTGTTGTAAAAAAATAATAATAACGATAAATGATATTTCGTAGCCTGGCGGAGGAGTTAATGCTAAACACACCAACGTTTTAACTCGATGTCTTCAACAGGGACAAACAAAACAATAAACACAAAACAAAACACAGATGCCAGTGATCTACTGTAATGTGTTTTACTTCAATCGATCTCATTGAGTTAAACTGAAGATACGGGATGAAGACAATAAATTGGTGTTAGTACAAGAGGATTATTCTTCATCTTCTCTGTCTATTCTGCTTGTTTAGAAACAAAACTATTTGGTTGGTTAAAGTTAAAGATCATCAGATGGAAGATACTCCACAGAAATAAAAAGTAGAATAGTTCAGACCAAAATATCATTTCAGAAAATGAAAAACATCTTGTGCAACAATCTAACTCAATAGAAGTGAGAAAGAGAGTTCATCATTGCTATATAGAGCAAAATCGGACCTATGTGAGTGAATGATGGACGGTAAACAAATAAATGAAAAGACAATTAGAGGTCACTTAAATGGAATTTCTCAAAAGAATTTTGACAGTTCCCTGGACAGATAAAAAGACCAACGAAGAAATTTTCAAAGAGGTCAACACAGAACGGGAGCTCCTAAGAAACATCAGAAAGAGGAAAGTTGGAATACCTGGTTACAACTGGCAAAATACAAGGAAAGAGAGATCGCGGACGACAAAGAGAGAAACTACTGGATAACTTGGTGTCATGGCATGGCAAACAGTAAACAACAGAACTGATACGATGCCCGGCAGATAGACAATTGTAGAAGGGCATGATCGCCTACGCCAACAGGTATGGCGCATGATGATGATGATGACAGTTTTAGAACAGCTCCAGCTAACTTGGTAAGAAGTTAGAAAACAGAAAGTTTGATGTCAAAAGTATATCATGTCACTGAAGTGTTTCCTGGATCTGCTTCCAGGTCTATGTCCCTTCTCTTTCTGTGTAGACTGTGTATGTCAGGACATTACTAGAATGATGAATAAACCATTTTATTTGTTGTCTTTGTATGTCAGGACATTACTTGAATGATGAATAAACCATTTTATTTGTTGTCTTTGTATGTTTTTCAAAATTGGTTCTATGCTTGCTCTTTCTTTTACAACATTATTTCTGATTTTGTAACTTCTGGTCATTAGTACAGATTTTCTCAAACATCTCGTTCCCGTGGTGACTAATTTTCTCTTTTGACTTGTTATGAGTGATCTTGTTTAACCGGACAGCAAAGTGTGTGTGTGTGTGTGTGGGGGGGGGGAGAGATAACTATGCATTACATAAGACTTTTCTTTGTGCTGATTGGCTTGGTCTGGAGTTGTAGGAGAGGAAATAACTGTACCAACACTTTGACTTACTGCAGCGAATTAAACATTTATTGTTTTATCCATTTTGCCATCCTTTTAGAATGTTGATCCTCGTTACTTGAACTATGAAACCTGCTTTATACTTGTACCCTCGTATGATGCATTCATTCTTCACGCAGTTTCAAGGACATGAGATTGAGATTCTGTAATATTTCTCTGGTGTTTCTGCTAGAGAGGTAGAGAATAGCTCAGTCTAAGATTGTGTCACAATGAATGGCATTGAATCTATCTTACATTATCCTGAAGTTTTGTCTATACCTGCAATGTCGTTTCTAGTAGATACATGTTACGGTTTTTCATTGTTCTTACAAAGGCCATTCTAGTCTTGCTTTAATGGTGTATCTATGGGCCAGTAGGTTTTCCTCGGTCTACTATATTCAATACAGTCTTGAAGCATGTGTTCAGCTGTCTGCTGTACTTGTCCACATGTACATGTGGCTGAGGCACCAATCTCGATTTTTGTATACATGCGACTCTGGAGTCGATTATTTATTATTATAAAAATGAATATTATGGAACCTAATTTTTTAACAAAGGATAAACAGAGTTCTTCTCTGTCAGGTATCTGCACATATAAAAGTGAATTCTGGAGAAATAGACAAACAAATTATCGGAGATCACAGAAAAAACAGTTTTACAGAAGAATTATAAGAAAACCATGAACAGCTAAAAAGGTTAATGAGACATTCTGAAAGAGGCCAACGCAAAAAGATAAGTTATTATCAACATTAGAAGGAAGTACCAACCCGATTTTGGACATGTATGAAAAAAGGAACAATTGGAATACTTTGTGAAAACACGAAAATTAGGGAAGAAGAGATAGTGGGAGATAGAGAGAAAAAAAAACGCCAGTCAATTTAAGAGAATTGTTTGGTAGGTAGTCTAAAACAGTAATGATATTAAACATCGCTATATTAAAAGTTGTGTAGAGACATGATCACCTGTACAGTTACCGTTATTAACGATGGAGACATCAATCTCTAACCGTTTACATGACATCTGTAATCATCTGATGTTATCCTGCCATTAAGTGTTTCCACTTCACTCTTTATTAATTAGATCAATGAGAACTATTCAGCATTCGTTTATACCGGAATGAAATTGGCTTTCAGTGAGTATAGATCCATGCACTTAGCGTTAATTGTGTGCACTACCACGTGTACACCACAGGAGTTTTAATGCTGACAGAGACTGGTTTTTTGCTGCGTTGAATAAACGAATCAATAGAAAGTGTACAAGACCGTCATGCCATTTATTGTTAGTCCACTAAGTAAACTTAGGTTTGCTATATTCGTTTTACGTAAACATATTGAGGAAAAGGGCCGTTGGAATATTTAGTAATAACTGGAAAAAATGTAAGACAGAAAAGAAAGCGGTAGAAAAAGGGAAAAGATCCTGGTTGGTTTGATGAATGGCGAAGAAAAAGGCCAACAGTTGAAATTGTACACAGCGCACGAGATTGAGGGTTACATATAAGCACGGAGTTCGACGCCTCTTGACCTGGTCCATGGACAGATGAAGACTACCACAGGCAAACTTTTAATAAGTTTAGATACAAATAGTTTAGTTGAGGACGGGAGGAAATAATGGGAGGAAAAAGAATGGGAGCGACAGTATTGAAGTTGAAATATAATCATTTTAGAAACAAAACCCATTCCTGGATAGATTGCATAGAAAATTGCGTTATTCATGAGTACTAGCAAGTTTGAAAGTATGCTAGCATGGAATCGTTCGGCGTAAGATTCATCTGCTTCTTCAAGTACTATGCCTCGAGCGTTCGACCCCCCACATATTCTGTCCACATACATTTCTTAAATATTCTATTGTTGATCTCTGAGCATAAGATGTTTATCTTTTGTGGCTGTTTATCTCTTGAAAATTGTTAAACTGTTTATGATACTTTATGATTATTTTCCCATTGTTACATTATTTTCGTGCTAGAACGTCTTATGGCGTGACCAAAATAGGGAAATTATTTCATTCTAACGAGACTCAAAAGCTACTTTCGTACACAATTCCATTCAAGACGTTTTCATTCACAGCTCCATTCAAGACGTTTTCATTTACAGCTCCATTCAAGACGTTTTCATTCACAGCTCCATTCAAGACGTTTTCATTCACAGCTCCATTCAAGACGTTTTCATTTACAGCTCCATTCAAGACGTTTTCATTTACAGCTCCATTCAAGATGTTTTCATTTACAGCTCAATTTCAGACGTTTTCATTTACAGATCCATTCAAGACGTTTTCATTTACAGCTCAATTTCAGACGTTTTCATTTACAGCTCCATTCAAGACGTTTTCATTTACAGCTCAATTTCAGACGTTTTCATTTACAGCTCCAATCAAGACGTTTTCATTTACAGTTCAATTTCAGACGTTTTCATTTACAGCTCCATTCAAGACGTTTTCATTCACAGCTAAATTCAAGACGTTTTCATTCACAGCTCCATTCGAGACGTTTTCATTCACAGCTAAATTCAAGACGTTTTCATTCACAGCTCCATTCAAGACGTCTTTATTACACCCTTATAAGCTGCCTATTACATTCCCAACATTGTTAGACATAACTACATTTCTTTTGCTCCCAATGATCTTTCTGCTTGTTCATTATATCAGCGACTCTTTATCTTCAAGCAAGCCTATGTAACACCAAAGAGCTAGTAATCTTCTATTTTTACAGGCTTGTTACACACAATGTTTTACACTATGCTGCTATGTTGATATAGTTCGTATTGCTAAGGTTAAGGTTGTGTGGGAAATTGCCCAGTCATGGAGCTAACACTAAGATGTTCTTTCTATCATTTATGTATGCGCTGGCAGCGCGGTATAGAACTTTAGTGTTTGAGATTTTCCTTGAAGAGACATGCCTTTAGTTTATGTTTATATTAAAAGCCACTATTTTGAGTGTTATTAAGACCAGTCCAGGACACTAAGTGGAATGACACTGCGAAGGGAAAGCTCGTCTGGATGGGAAAGATACATTCCTCCCCCCACCTCTCACTTTTTCTCTTCCTAACACAAACAATTTGGAAAGAGAGTATCAATTCGGTTACCATTCGAGATGGGTGATGCGTTTGATAATTTAGCGGGTCTTCTCTTTAATATCCGCAGAGTCAAAACAAAGTCGCATGATGACAAAGAATGGACCTACGAAGAAAATTAAAAGTGGAAATTGCACAATTTCGATAGAAGGATTCACCTCGGTTATAAAATTAAGATAGAACCAAAGATGTCAAAGAGAAAACCATAGAGATAGTGGTTTCCAAACTGTTTTGGCCTATCGTCTCCTTTGAAGAACAAATTTCTCAGCGTCCCCTCCCCGGAGATCTACTTTCTTTAAGCAAACAGAGAAAAAAAGTGTAGTAACAAATTTGTCATTCTACTATTTTTCTATATTTTTAATTACACAAAATAGCAAAGAAGATGTAAAAAAAAAAAAAAAACCTCGATGCTAGCTTGAAATTATAAATTTATTAAAATCAACCACAGTAATATTCACATATCACCAAAAAATGAGATAATGAAATACAATATTAAAGGTTACTACAAAATACGAAAAAAAAAATCCTAATGAGAAGGGTCAACGTGGTGCGCTGTCATCAATTTTCTAATTGTCGGCTCTATTTTTGTCAACAGCAATCTTAAATCACCAAGATCAGCTAGTAGTAATCGATTTCTGGTTTTTGTTAATAGATTTGAGACCGCGCTAATTCCACGTTCCACTAAATATAATGAAGGATGTGCAGCTAACAACAAATGTACTTTAGTCTATAATCAATATAAAGTTTAGGTATCTGTTTTTTGTAGCCGGAACTGTTGGTAGTCGTCCTTAAATTTAAATTAATCATTTATTGTTGCTTCAATCAGTTCTTCACATAATTTTGGTGATCCTTTTGTGATTTTTGTCCCGAAAAGGAAGAAACACAAAACCCAATGCAGGTATGTTCCCTGTGAGACGATATTCAAATCGTTGACTGAAGTGAGAATGTAGAGCGTCCAAGTGCTGAGTATAGATAACCATATCTTCATCGTTGATAACATTGAAACTTGGCTGACTCCCCTCGTCATTTTTGTGTTGACTAAACTTAGTTCATCGCCTAGGAGCTGTAGATTTGTTTAATTAAATTTATGAATAAAGTCTGTCAAATAAACTATGTCACTTTGTGTTGACTAAACTTAGTTCATCGTCTTGGAGCTGTAGATTTGTTTAATTAAATTTATGAATAAAGTATGTCAAATAAACTATGTCACTTTTGTGTTGACTAAACTTAGTTCGTCGTCTTGGAGCTGTAGATTTGTTTAATTAAATTTATGAATAAAGTCTGTCAAATAAACTATGTCACTTTTGTGTTGACTAAACTTAGTTCATCGCCTTGGAGCTGTAGATTTGTTTAATTAAATTTATGAATAAAGTCTGTCAAATAAACTATGTCACTTTTGTGTTGACTAAACTTAGTTCATCGCCTAGGAGCTGTAGATTTGTTTAATTAAATTTATGAATAAAGTCTGTCAAATAAACTATGTCACTTTTGGAAAAAACGGATTTGGCTCGTGAAGCAATATCTACATTATCTAGCAACTCTAGCACTGAGTCAAAGAGTTTGTAAAACCGATCCAAACTGGCAGGCACCTTTTGATACCCAATAAGCTTCCGTATGAAGCAGCAAGCGACTGAATGCTTTATCCTTGTCAATATAAAGTTGTCCAAACAGTTTTCCTTTTAATTAATTGCTTGCTTCTGATTATGTTGATTGCTTTAATGGCATTAGGTAATGAATAATGTAAATGTCCTCTCATATTTTTGGTAACTAAAAGTTGACAACGTTTGACACAGTGCACGGCGAATACTTTTAGAACCGCTGTTTCAAATAGCCGAGACAATTATATATCCTCGCCAGAGCACCATCTGTTGCGAAGGAAGCTTGCTTGCGTTCGCCCGATGACTAAAGTATTCTAGGGTATTCGTAGACTATAGAATTCCTCTTCGTCATCCACCCTTAAAAGGACGTTAAGTGGACGTGTCTGCGTTGTGTTGTGGTTTGCAGTATAACTGTTATATTTGCGCCTTTCGGCCAACACATCCGACTTCAGCACGGTTGCGAAGGATAAAATAATATTTAAAGACATTTATTTTTTGGAGCCGCGATAACTCAGTGGTTAGTGAATTGGACTACAAAGGGCAAGAGATTCCAACCGACGGAAGGGTTCGATCCCAACCGACGGCTTCCGGGTTTACCCAGCCTTAAAAGGGTACCGAATTTTTTCTGGGAAAGTAAAGCGGCACAGGCGTAATACTGACCACATTACCCCAAAAATCATGTGCTGAAGGTTTGTAAATTTTAGGATCACCAACACCATATTCCCTATACACCACTTGACGTGACAGGGACTCATTACTTTTTCTTAACTTACATTTATTTTTCTTTGAAAAACTCTTCTAAAACATGAGACATCGATTCTACTTTAAAGGTCATCGTAATTTTCATCAGTTGCTGCTGGAAATAGTTTTACCGATGTCGCTGTCTCACGCAATTTTCTTTTAGTGCCTGAAAATAAGACACATCCTTATTGTTCTTATCAACACGAACTTTTGTCTTGTAGTTGTGAAGGACCTATAGCCTCATTTAATAATTTTTGTTTGGCAAAGCAAGCACATTGATAATGTTATATTTGTAGTTGACTCAATAAAACCATGTTTAAAATATTCAATAATAGTCTACATTTGAGCTTTGATTCCGCCATGATATTATCTGTGTAAAAAAATAGTAAAATTATGTTTTAATTTATGAACAGGAGCTATACAATTGTTGTTGTTTGTTGTTCTGCCTTCTCGTTGATGGGGCACAATCTGTTCAACCTAAGACTAGCTTTTCTAGGTTATATTATACCATAGTTGTCATAAATCACGAGAGGACCTATACACTTATCAAAAAGATAAACAATTCATAATTGACAAATATGTGTTTGTTATTCAAATATTTAAAAAAATCTAACTAAACCATTACAACAATAATTTTATTTAAATTAAATCAAAATGCAATTAAAATTTACACAGTAGTTTTATTTTTCTTTGACTTATTTTAAAAAATGTGTTTTTTTTTAAAATAATACACGCCTTTTTACCAATTAACACAAATCATTTGATATGCAATAAAATTAATGAAGATTCCGGTCTAAGTTAAAGAAAATATATAAAAGTACTTAAGAATATACTTATGTTTGATTGAAACAACAATAATATAATTCGCGCTGTGTATGATCCGTAAAGATTGAGGGTGTCGACCATGGATTAAAAAAACACTTATTGCACTCAAATGCCTGTCACATAAATCATAAACAATCTAAACTATATTTCATACTTGTCGCATATTTATAGTGTCGATTGTAAAAACAAACGAAGGCACGTGCTTGCTATTCTGAGAAGGCGCGCAATATAATCCTCAGATTATCGGAGGTTTGACGATACATCGACATTTTTAAAAAAAGTAATCATTATCCTGCCCAAGTTTATTGTACGTATCAGAACAGACACAACTCACGAGACTTGAACGACAAGGTAGGTCTGGCATCAAGAAGTTATGGTTAATGATTCTGGATCATCAAGAAGTTATGATTAATAGTTCTGGATCATCAAGAAGTTATGATTAATAGTTCTAGATCATCAAGAAGTTATGATTAATAGTTCTGGATCATCAAGAAGTTATGATTAATAGTTCTGGATCATCAAGAAGTTATGGTTAATAGTTCTGGATCATCAAGAAGTTATGATTAATAGTTCTGGATCATCAAGAAGTTATGGTTAATAGTTCTGGATCATCAAGAAGTTATGATTAATAGTTCTGGATCATCAAGAAGTTATGGTTAATAGTTCTGGATCATCAAGAAGTTATGATTAATAGTTCTGGATCATCAAGAAGTTATGGTTAATAGTTCTGGATCATCAAGAAGTTATGATTAATAGTTCTGGATCATCAAGAAGTCATGGTTAATAGTTCTGGATCATCAAGAAGTCATGGTTAATGATTCTGGATCATCAAGAAGTTATGATTAATAGTTCTGGATAATCAAGAAGTCATGATTAATAGTTCTGGATCATCAAGAAGTTATGATTAATAGTTCTGGATCATCAAGAAGTCATGGTTAATAGTTCTGGATCATCAAGAAGTCATGGTTAATGATTCTGGATCATCAAGAAGTTATGATTAATAGTTCTGGATCATCAAGAAGTTATGATTAATAGTTCTGGATCATCAAGAAGTCATGGTTAATGGTTCTGGATCATCAAGAAGTCATGGTTAATGATTCTGGATCATCAAGAAGTCATGATTAATAGTTCTGGATCATCAAGAAGTCATGGTTAATGGTTCTGGGTCATCAAGAAGTCATGGTTAATGGTCTGGGTGTTCATGAGTAATCGTCGCCTGTTACATTTATTCACAAACTACCTACATGATTTTTTAAAAAATATTGGATTACTGTAGGTTCGCACTGATTTACCGAATATGGTCGATCAAATGTTTTCATTTCATCATCAGTATTTCGGACACACGGCTAATCTCAGCTCATCATCACAGCAACGCGCTTTATTTCGAAATTGTTTTTCTCCTCTCTATCTTTATGTTTTGCGTCTCCCCCCTTTTTTTCCCCCACTTTCTTTTCCCCTACTACGTGTCTTTCTACAACTCTACATCGTCATCGATTTTAATTAGCTTTCTGTAGATTTCCAATCAAGAGCATAAAAGAGCGTAACGGAGCTTAACACGAATAAGAGAAATACAGTCTTTAATTAAAGGAAGAAATACATTTAATTTGTTGCTCTGTAAAGGGCAGTATATTAATAATTAAATGTACGAGATACATGCTGCAAGATAATTCATGTATATCATGCTTGTCAATTATGTATTTAAAATATTTTGCATTTTTTTTCTTCCATACAGACGCCAACGGTACCGTTTCATGCCATTTAAAGGGCTGGCCAAGTTATTTATACAAGCAAATAAATTCTGATCCTGTCTACAGTTTAAATCTGGAGTAAAATGGGTAGTAGAAGGGAGCTATAGAATTTGATAAAGTGATTGAGTTCCCTAGCATGAACACTGTGAGAACAGGCAACGATTAGCAAACATATCTATTGTAGACACTCAACTAATAGCAGATATACAATTGTAGACAGTCAACAAATAGCAGACATATACTGTTGTAGACAGTCAACTAACAGTAGATATACAACTGTAGACAGTCAACAGATAGCAGACATATACTATTGTAGACAGTCAACTAATAGCAGATATACAGTTGCAGACAGTCAACAAATGGCAGACATACAATTGTAGACAGTCAACGAATAGCAGATATATACTATTGTAGACAGTTAACGATTAGCAGACATATACTATTGTAGACAGTTAGCGATTAGCAGACATATACTATTGTAGACAGTCAACGAATAGCAGTCATATACTATTGTAGACAGTCAACGATTAGCAGACATATACTATTGTAGACAGTCAACGATTAGAAGACATATACTATTGTAGACAGTTAACGATTAGCAGATATATACTATTGTAGACAGTCAACGATTAGCAGACATGCTATTGTAGACAGTCAACGATTAGCAGACATACTATTGTAGACAGTCAACGATTAACAGATATACCATTGTAGACAGTCAACGTTTAGCAGACATACTATTGTAGACAGTCAACGATTAGCAGACATACTATTGTAGACAGTCAACAATTAGAAGACATATACTATTGTAGACAGTCAACGATTAGAAGACATATACTATTGTAGACAGTCAACGATTAGCAGACATACTATTGTAGACAGTCAACGATTAGAAGACATACTATTGTAGACAGTCAACGATTAGAAGACATACTATTGTAGACAGTCAACGATTAGCAGACATACTATTGTAGACAGTCAACGATTAGAAGACATACTATTGTAGACAGTCAACGATTAGCAGACATACTATTGTAGACATTCAACGATTAGAAGACATATACTATTGTAGACAGTCAACGATTAGAAGACATATACTATTGTAGACAGTCAACGATTAGAAGACATATACTATTGTAGACAGTCAACGATTCAAAGACATATACTATTGTAGACAGTCAACGATTAGAAGACATATACTATTGTAGACAGTCAACGATTAGAAGACATATACTATTGTAGACAGTCAACGATTAGAAGACATATACTATTGTAGACAGTCAACGATTAGAAGACATATACTATTGTAGACAGTCAACGATTAGAAGACATATACAATTGTAGACAGTCAACGATTAGAAGACATATACTATTGTAGACAGAACATCTGCAAACATTTTGCTACTGCTTGAGTACTGTAGGATGCAGAGGATAGCGATAACGTACGAAGAAACAGTTATATATTTGTATTTTATTAATGGACACAAAAAGTCATAGTCATCACCTTCACCAAGTACCGTATATGCTAACATAGGGGATCTTGTATTTCCACAACTTTCTATCTCTATGCCTTGTTTAAAAAAAAATTAGTTCTGATTTTGGCATCCTAAAACCCACTCCATTAATCTACCGTATATCTTTTCTTTCTCTTGACCTTTGCCTCTTTGTTCCTCAACTTTTCCAATTGTTACACCATGTTCCAGCCGTTTTCTTCTTGTTACATAGCCAAAAAATAACGATTATTGCATCCTGATATTGGACATGACCTTTCTTTGACCTTTGTCCTGTTCTAGAAGATCTAGTGCTATGTTCCTGATGTCCATGTTATAGTCTCAAGGTTCTTCTATATACAGTAGTAAAGTAGTAAAATCAAATGAAAAAAAAAAAAAAACTAGACAAAGGACCACTACTAACGAAAGTAGCAGGAGTTTATATCCATAAACGTGTTTAAAAATTAGAACAGTAGAAATGATGAATTGTAGAAATGAAGAACGGTAGCCATAAAAAAAAAAAAACCGTAGAACTGAAGAACTGTAGAAATAAACCGTTGAAATGAAGAGCTGTACATATGAAGAGCTGTACAAATGAAGAGCTGTACAAATGAAGAGCTGTACAACTGAAGAGCTGTACAAATGAAGAGCTGTACAAATGAAGAGCTGTACAAATGAAGAGCTGTAGTTGATAAACTTTGTCGCTTTTATTCGATAACGTTTCTTCGATTCTCATGTTCAAGGTTAGTTACTAAACATGTCTTATACTCACTCTTTAGTGGTATGTCTTATACTCACTCTTTAGTGGTATGTCTTATACTCACTCTTTAGTGGTATGTCTTATACTCACTCTTTAGTGGTATGTCTTATACTCACACTTTAGTGGTATGTCTTATACTCACTCTTTAGTGGTATGTCTTATCCTCACACTTTAGTGGTATGTCTTATACTCACACTTTAGTGGTAAGTCTTATACTCACTCTTCAGCGGTATGTCTTATACTCACTCTTTAGTGGTATGTCTTATACTCACTCTTTAGTGGTATGTTGTCTTATACTCACTCTTTAGTGGTATGTCTTATACTCACTCTTTAGTGGTATGTCTTATACTCACTCTTTAGTGGTATGTCTTATACTCACTCTTTAGTGGTATGTCTTATACTCACTCTTTAGTGGTATGTCTTATACTCACTCTTTAGTGGTATGTCTTATACTCACTCTTTAGTGGTATGTCTTATACTCACTCTTTAGTGGTATGGCTTATACTCACTCTTTAGTGGTATGTCTTATACTCACTCTTTAGTGGTATGTCGTATACTCACTCTTTAGTGGTATGTCTTATACTCACTCTTTAGTGGTATGTCTTATACTCACACTTTAGTGGTATGTCTTATACTCACTCTTTAGTGGTATGTCTCATACTCACTCTTTAAAGTCATGCATATATTCTTCTTCTTCTACCTTTTTAGCTCCCAGTGGAGCATAGGTCTTCAACAAACACTTTCCAAGTCGTTCTGTTTTTTGCCAATCGTTTAAGATCATTCCATGTCTTCCACATCATCTTCATCTCTGCTTCTATCTGTCTTCTCCAAGAATTCCTTGGTCTTATTCTTTGTCTTTTCCGTAGTGTGTGTCCTATCCAGCGCCATCGTCTTCGCTGTATCTCTTAATCCACTGGTATTTGACTGGTACATTTTCACACATTCCCAGAATATCTATCTTGTAGTTTGTCATTTCTGCTGCTACCTGTGCAGCTTTTCCTTGTTCGTTTAGAGTACGAACATTCCAGGTGACAGATTTACTTTTTCTTTCTTTGACTTGTCCATGTTTGTGAAGTTTTTTCGGCTTATTTTTTTACAGTATGGGATAGCCAGTCCCATGCCCAACCCTCCTTTCTCGCCTCTTACGAACATGCCTGGTAGGTTACAGCGCCGCTATTCTTTACTCCCCTTTCGGGCCCCGGCAGCGCACGGGCGTATGCATATATTAATTAAGATAAAAAGGTTTCCCACTTGGGGGTTATACTGAATCAGGAGAAGGGTGCAGAACTTGTGACAAACCCAGAGTAGGACGGAATGAAAACAGCAAGGAAAACCTAAGACAACATCACATGTTAGTGATTGAGGCTACCAAGATATCAATAGTTCGCTCAAAACGATACAGAACCATGGAGTAAGGAGTTTCCTTGTGGTAAAAGTAAAGAAAGCATCGAGCCACTTACTGTTTGTTAATAAGAGGAAATAATTAGGTCAAAACATCATAAATTTAAGCTTTGTACACAATAATACACATAATGAACTGATGCCGAGGAGAAGGAAGGCAGAACAAGAAGTTAAAACTTACATACTAAAGAACAAGAAGTTAAAACTTACATACTAAAGAACAAGAAGTTAAAACTTACATACTAAAGAACAAGAAGTTAAAACTTACATACTAAAGAACAAGAAGTTAAAACTTACATACTAAAGAACAAGAAGTTAAAACTTACATACTAAAGAACAAGAAGTTAAAACTTACATACTAAAGAACAAGAAGTTAAAACTTACATACTAAAGAACAAGAAGTTAAAACTTACATACTAAAGAACAAGAAGTTAAAACTTACATACTAAAGAACAAGAAGTTAAAACTTACATACTAAAGACAGAGGATACAGGAAGGAGGTCAATGTTAAAGTTCAAGTAATTAAAGGTTCCCACCCCCCCCCCCCCGTCCCCCCCCCAACCCCCACGCCTTGCTAGGTGTTTGGGAGATATAGTGTTAGTGGCCACATTTTTCCATGCACACGGCACATTTTTTGGTGATGTGGTCGGTAACACGCTAGGCCTCGCTTACTTCTCAGAAGAATCTCTGATACTCATTTTAAGAGGCTGGGTGAAACCCGGAGCCCTGTCGGTCCGGAAAAAGAAAACTCCGCGACTTCTCTGGATCGAACTCGGACCACTCTGATAGGGAAGCAAGCAGACTAACCACCCAGCCATCGAGGCTTTCAAGCTTATAGGTCAATGTGAAATAAATACCATGTTACGGTTTCACACTTACACATATGGGAGGCTATTTTTCATTAAGTATTGTTTCTGCTATTTCAATCATCATCATGTACCATACCGGTTGGCGTAGGCGATCATGTCCTTCCACAATCTTCTATCCACAGTGCATCGTCCGCGATCTCTCTTTTTGCCAGTTGTAACCAAGTATTCCAACTTTAATCTTCGCATGATGTGCCCAAAAAATGTTGATTGTTTTTTTCTGATGTTAGGAGCTCCCTTTTTGTGTTGGCCTCTTTGAAAAATTCCTCATTGGTCTTTTTAGCTGTCCAGGGAACTTTCAACATTCTTCTGAGAAATCCCATCTCTGTGGCCTCTAATCGTCTTTTCATTTGTTTGTCTCCTGTTCATGATTCGCTTCCATAGGTCAGAATTGGTTCTATATAACACCGATGAACACTCTTTCGCACTTCTATTTACATAGATTTGTTGCATATATTTTTCATTTTCTGTAATGCTATTTCAATAGTATAAAAAAAAATATATATTTCTCATTTATTTTTCTACCTACGATGCAGGCAACTCACATTCTTGTACTCCTTACTCCGTGCGCTGTCCACGAGCACTACGCCACTGTACGTATATGATTTATGATAAGGCAATCCTAGCAAACACTTCATGCACCAAAAGATTACGAAGGAACAAGATTGCCATGAATAAAGTAAACGGATACTGATAATTAGCATTGGCGTTACCTTAGAGGATGAGAAGTAACGTATTCAAATAAAAAATTAGCATACGCTTTTTACTGTGATGAATATTCATTCATTTTTCATTACTTTTCCTCTCGGACCGAAGAGTTTTCGTTTGCCTGATGGTTTCCACAAGAATCCTCATGGAGATGTTTTTCTTCATTCGTTCTCAGCACATGGCCGATGTATTTTCAACGCCTTCTTTTTACAAACCTCGACACGAATTCTTGTTTAGATTTGTCTCTGATCAGTTCGTTTGAAATGTATTCTTTTCAGCTTATGTTTGAGATCATCTAACATGTAGATATAGATAATTGTGCTTCATCGTTTGTGGTTGTTGTCCTTGTTTTCTGAAGAAGGCTACTAGCCGAAACGTCAGTATTGTATTGTGTTCCCTATTTGTAAAGCTGTCACCATACCTTGGAGTGTCTAACACTCCCCATCACTGGCTCTTTGCTACCAGCTTTACCGCAGCATTGCAATTATTTGCCTGTTCCCTATGTTTGAGATCTTACATGACATTTTATTTTCAAATTAGTTGTATTCTTTGCATGATAACAAATAATATATTGTGGAAAATGTTAATTTTAATAATTATTATTCTTTAACGCGATCTTTGAGCACGAGATCAGGTGACTGGATCATTAATGAAATGATTAGAGAAGGTCAAAGTGTTTGAACCCACAACCAATTAATTATGTTTGGTAGTTTCCGCATTGAAAGCTGACTTTAATGGAACATAAATGCACTCTTTCTCTTGGCACATAAATGCACTCTTTCTCTTGGCACACAAATGCACAAAATTTAGATCAGAGAAGGAGTATCTGAATATACGCCCGATGGACCAGCTACGGCTCGAAGGGCCAATAGAGAGATGGATAAATAGATAAATGCACTCTTTCTCCTGGCACATAAATGCATTCTTTCTCCTGGAACATAGATGCACTCTTTCTCCTGGAACATAGATGCACTCTTTCTCCTGGAACATAAATGTACTCTTTCATTCTGGTGCACAAATGTACATGTTCTCCTGGCGCACAAATATACATGTTCTCCTGGTGCATAAATGCACTCTTTTTCCTGGCGCACAAATGTACTCTTTCTCCTGGAACATAAATGTACTCTTTCTCCAGATGCTTAAATGCACTTTGCCTGCTCCGTTAGAACACTGTTGTTGGTTCACCCACTAATTGTATTATTAACCCACTTTAATTCTTTGACTGCCTCTACCTTTTGGAACAATGTTCTTTCTAAATTAACTTTGAAGTCATCTAATGAGCTTAGAACGCTCCATTCTGCTTCGAACGCTCATGTTCTCTGAGATTATATTGACAGTGACCGTAACAAAACATTAGTTTTTCTGCTTGTTTAGTTATGTAACCGTTAACAGGATGGTAACGAACAACAGTTCAATCTCTTTGTTTACTGCTCGAAGATCTCTGTCAAGCATAACAACACTGACATTGTTTAAGCAACTTTGACAAGAAAAAATAATAAAAGTGTCTATTACTCTAGTTCTTTGTTTCATCAACACGAAGTGCATGTTCACAATAAAGGAAATAGCATTGAGACAAAAACTGAGGAAAATAATGTATTATTTACTCAACATTGTTGCATGGTTCAGAGACCTAGACATTAAATAGGAGAGCGGAACAAATGAAACCCTTGAAATGTGAATTTGATGAATACAAGATCGTTTTGAATAGGCAAAGAAGAAACCAATGACGTTTCTAGTGTAAAATATAAAAATAACTTTTAAACATAATTCGAATAAGTAAAGAGCCCCGTCACGCCAAGTGGCGTATAGGGAATATGGCGTTAGTGACCATAATTTTTACAGACCTTCGGCACCTGATTTTTGGGATAATGTGGTCAGTATTACGTCCGTGCCGCTTGACTTTCCCAGAAAAAATCTGGTACCCATTTAAGTCTGGGTGCACTTGGATGCCGTCGATCAGGATAGAACTGAATCTCCTGTCGTGCGTAGTCCAGTTCAATAAACTGAACTATCGCGGCTCCCAATTCGAATAAGACAAATTAACATATTTTTTAACAAGCAGAAATATTAATTTAATGAGGCCAGTCTGGAAGGGAAAATGCAAATTAAACGATACAGAAAAAGACACAGACTAAAGTTGACTGATAACAGCAAAAGGTTGACTGGAGAGCCCATGACAGCATGTACCATGAAGAGAAGAAATTGGTGTGGAGCTCCGCGGTAACCAACCGTTGACGTTACACGGCGCAAGATGATTTTGATTATTTAATGGCTGTAGGTGGCTGGATGGACTAAGTGACAAACGCGGAGGTCCTCACTTGTACAGACCCCACGAACGTCTATCTATGAGCTGCTGAAACAACGTTGGTTACGCTGGCCTGGCCACTTACATCAAATGAAATATGGCCGCGTACCAAAAGATATACTATATGGTCAACTAGCAGATGGGAAAAGAACTAGAGAACATCCACAACTCCGATTAACAGACGTGTGTAACCGTAACATAAAGATTGTAAACATAAACAATGCAGCCTGGGAAGACATAGCTGCAGACCGCAAACATTGGAAACACACTCTAAAGCTCCGACTCAAACAAGAAGCAGAAAGATTCATAGAAAAAGAGAATTCACGGTATATAACGTTTCCTACTGGCGCTGAAAAATCACGTTATCTAAGGCTGACGAAGGCTACTAGGCAACTATGACCAACTGAGACTACTAGTCAGCTATGACTGATGGAGGCTACTAGTCAACTATGAATGACTGAGGCTACTACATGTACTATTCAACTATGACTGATGGGAACTATTCACCATCTATGACTGACGGGGGCAACTATTCAACTATTAATGACTGAGGCTACTACTATTCAACTATGATTGACGGGGGCTACTAGTCAACTACGACTGACGGAGGCTGCTGGTCAACTATGACTGACGGAGGCTACTAGTCAACTATGACTGACGGAGGCTACTTGTCAACTGTGACTGACGGGGGCTACTAGTCAACTATGACTGACGCCGGCTACTAGTCAACTATAACTGACGGAGGCTACTATCTGTATTGATGCATTAGTCTGTGGACTAAGTGGTCAGAGATTCACTAATAAACAGCGACACAATTTTGTTTCTTCCCTTATTAGCACGGCACCCGAGTCTACCCAACTGTGAATATCGGTACCAGTGATCTAGGAGAACGGCCTGGCCAGGTGTTGAACTCACCACACGTAATGTGCCTGGTCGTGTAAGCCTATTGTTATTATACGGCAGAAGTGCTATGGTCACCTTCAAGTTTTCCTTTCTGATCTAACTGGCTGACATTTCCTGAAATAACCAGTAGAGTGCAGTCATGTATTCACAAATGATATTTAAATCATACACATAATGTTCAGCACTTCTGCATAAAGGGAGCCGCCATAGCTCAGTGGTTAGTGAACTGGACTACAAAGGACAAGAGGTAGGGTTCGATCCCAACCGACGGCTTCCGGGTTCACCCAACCTTTAATGGGTACCTGATTTTTTTCTGAGAAAGTAAATCAGCACGGGCGTAATACCGACCACATTACCCCAAAAATCATGTGTCGAAGTTCTGTAAAATTTATGGCCATTAGCACCATATTCCCTATACGCCACTTGGCGTGACAGGGGTACTTTACTTTTTTTAAATTTTTTTACGTCTGCATAAAGTCGCTGAAAGATCAAATCGACATTTGAACCAACCGGCTTTGATAAAAAACACAACACTTGAATAAAGAATAAACAAATGAACTCGTGAATTAAAAAGTATATTTGTTGTTACTTCTTGTATCCTTTTGAGCCGTCCCAGGTACAATTATTCTTTTCTATTTATTCTATTCTATTTTGTTTATGCCTTTTCACCGTTCGTTGAGGCGTAGATAAGCTTTCCTCGCTTTGTTTCTTGTAAACTTTTTCAGGCGTATTTTATCTTTGTGATTTCTTTCTCAAGGTTTTGTCTCCATTTACTTTTCAAGTCTCGCCTGTTTCCTTTTTTCATATTGGTTCCAGATGGGAACCTGTTTGGTAATATTTAAAGTTGGCTTTCATGGCGTATGTCACATTCACTGTCCTTTACTAATCATTTCTACCTCACTTCGTTGATTGACAGAAAGATCAAACATTACACAAGGAGCCTTCAATTTACGTTGCGAGAATACCAGACCCAAGGGTTGACGTTGACCACGAAAGCGATGGATTAATGAAATACTAGAAACACTAAAAAACATAACAGCGGGAGAGGCCAAAAGAAGAGAAAAAGACCACAAATTACATCTCCTCTCGACGCAGAAAAACAAATGAGGAAGGAAAGAAGAAGAGTAGATTGATTGGTAATTACCACAATTTCTAACGGATATAACTCTGTCTCGTGTATAATGTTTAATTAAGTTAATAAATGTTTGCAATTTTCTTATCCTCTTGGTTGATGTTGTCCATGTTTTTGATCCATATCCTTATGGTTAGCGGGGTAGAGTTCTGCCCTATCAAAGGAGGAGTAAGACGTCTCCTTTCCTCCTCTAGTCTTCGGGACACCCTTGGGCAAGGCGGAGCTCCCGTTTAGTCCCCCCTATCAGGGTTATGTGAAGCCATTGGAGCAGGTGGTGGATGGTGTTGTGGGAGCAGCCGACAAGTAGTGCCGGCTATGGTCCCCACACCGCGATGGCAGGCAGAGGATCTCATGTATAGAGACAAAGGCTGTGATCTCCGACTAGTAGTCACTGCCAAGAAGAAAAGGAATGGCAAATTACCTTCTTATATTGCCTAGACTAATCATGACAAATCACAGCTTTATATCTACAGCTAACGACGTTAATGGGGATTCCACAGCCACCTCGTCCGGTAGGGAGTGTCATGTGCTACAGGTGACACCCGATCGTCATCAAGCTACTGTTTGCAAGATCAAAAATAAAGAGACACTAGCAATAGGAACTTGGAACATTAGAAATTTGAAACAAGTGCAACGCATCAAATACTTGGGTACAATAATAACATCGGATGGAAGTTGCACCACGGAAATAAAAAAGCAGAATAGCTCAGGCCAAAATGACATTTCAGAAAATTAAAAACATATTAGCAACAAATCTATGTCAATAGAAATGAGAAAGAGAGTTCATCGGTGCTATGTAGAACCAGTTCTGACCTATGGAAGTGTATCATGGACAGTAGACACACAAATTAAAAGACGATTAGAGGCCACAGAAATGGGATTTCTCAGAAGAATGTTGAATGTTCCCTGGACAACAAAAAAATACCAACGAGGAAGTTCTCAAAGAGGCGAACACAAAAAGGGAGCTCTTAAAAAACATCATAAAGAATCAATCAACATTTTTCAGGCACATCATGAGATGAGGAAAGTTGAAATACACGGTTACAACTGGCAAAATAAAAGGAAAGAGAGATCGCGGACGACAAAGAGAGAAAATACTGGATAGCTTGGTGTCATGGCATGGAAAGCAGTCAACAACAGAACTGATACGATGCACTGTAGATAGAATATTGTGGAAGGACATGATCGTCTACGCCAACCGGTATGGTACATGATGATGATGATAGTATGAACGATTTGACATATGTATTTAACGATTTAAGTTTAGTTGTTAAGGACACTTCCTGAGCTTTCCATATATTCGTGAACTTTACACAAACCTCTGTAGGCTTGCTGCAACATCGGCTTCTCTGTCTTCTTCCCACTCAATGATGTTACCAAGATAAGTGAAAGTATTCACGTATTCCAGTTTCTGATTGCACATTCAGACATTGCTAATGAATTAGCGCTATTTGTTAGAGTTTAAACAAAAACAAAGAAATAATGTCACGAAAAAAAGAAGATCCCATGTTCTTAGCTCGGTTTTTGTGAGCTGTACTAGTTAGACATCTAATAGTTTTTTGTGTCACGTGACTGGCTGGTGGCGTAATCATTTATTAAAGTGTCTATTATTTATCCACACATTATTTTCTAGACATCCTAAATGACACACACAAAGATATTGTCACTCACATTCTAGTATTGCCATATAGGACATACATTTCCCGCCTTATTGATGAAGTTCTGCTATTAGATTCGATAATCGACTAAGAAAAAAGACAGCATTTTTAATACAGTCGCTGCATATAGTACACGTATTGTTTTTTTAACCACAGAAAATAAAACGATGAACGAACATAAAAAAGTAAAGTACCCCCGTCACACCAAGTGGCGTATAGGGAATATGGTGTTAGGGACCATACATTTTACTGACCTTAAGCACTTTTTTTTTGGGTAATATGGTCGGTATTACGCCCGCGCCGCTTTACTTTTCCAGAAAAAAATCCGGTACCCATTAAAGGCTGGGTGAACCTGGAAGCCGTCGGTTGGGATCGAACCCTACCTCTTGTCCTTTGTAGGTCAGTTTACTAACCACTGAGCTATTGGACGATTATATCTGAAAAAGAATGATTTGGATTTGCTAAACAAATGGCCGATTTCTTGGTCAGACGCCCCTACCCCTCCCCAAACTCCACAGTATTTAGACGTGAGGGGACTTGTGCTCTTTCTGGCTGTTACTACCTTCCTAACTCAATGAGGCAGGTACCCATTTTATTTGCAACTAGATTGACTAGGGAACATAAAGCTTAGATTAGACGTGTGTTCAATTTACCACAATTATAGGGCACTATAACACTAGGCTATTTACACTCTCATATATAACTGAGATGACAGGTAAATAATGTGTACAACAGCATACTCTCTACCACATACAACAATTGATCTAACACCTTTGAGCCTACCATAACGTCATCAATATAAGTTTTGTCAATTAATTAAAATTAAGGACATAAGTTTGTACGGGCAGCAGAACGAATGTTAAGGGACTTTCTTACTCAATCACGTGACAAAATTGCTGTTCTCAAAGACCTACAAAACAGCCAATGAAAGTTCATGAGATCTGACATTTACTGTTTCCCCGAAGACACAAAAGGCAATAAAAGGCTGCAGTGAGATGATGTTGTAAATAAATATGGACGAAATTACACAAATACCGGAACGAAACAGTAACAAATTAACATTGAACTCAAGCTTTGTAGTCCGCATGCAATAAGTCCATTAACGTCATGTTGAATAGAATCACATAATTAAATCTAAATGGTTCAACGAATGGTCTAACGTAACAATAAAAATAAGACGATTGCCATTTGTCCTTACTCTTTGTTGTAATAGATGACGTCACAGCACTGGATGTAAACCTGCAGGAGATTTCATCAGATGATAAAATGTGTGCACAATGACGGTCCCAGTAGCTTCAATTGAACATGCACTTAACTCTTACCTTAGCCCTTTCAGGTTATCATTCATATAAGTTCGACGTTGTGTTCCGAATTGATGCATTCACCAGGCCAGACTGCATCTAAATTAAGAGCGAGTTATTTTTCAGCATAAAATAGTTGATGGTCTTAAAAAGGTTGCCCTTGAGTATGTTTTTCATTACGACCACTAGTGCACATAAGGGGGTCCGTATAAAAGCTCTTCTGCTATCACGAACCACCTGGATAACGTTACCATAATAATTTTTCGGTAACGTTTGAAGTATCTACATATGAAAACCACTTAGAGCCACCCATCGGTGTTTCTCCGACAGAAATTCAGAGTCAGCGGAGGTTAGTGTCCCCAATTCAATGACTATTGAAACTCACTTGAATGCACTTGTAAACACTTTATTTTCCAGTCTTATACTCGAGGTTCCTGTTGTATAAACTTCACCTCACTTTGTACTGATTCTGGAGGTTCCTGTTGTATAAACTTCACCTCACTTTGTAGTGATTCTAGAGGTTCCTGTTGTATAAACTTCACCTCGCTTTGTAATGATTCTGGAGGTTCCTGTTGTATAAACTTCATCTCACTTTGTAATGATTCTGAAGGTTCCTGCGGTATAAACTTCACCTCACTTTGTAATGATTCTGGAGGTTCCTGCGGTATAAACTTCACCTCACTTTGTAGTGATTCTGGAGGTTCCTGCGGTATAAACTTCACCTCACTTTGTAGTGATTCTGGAGGTTCCTGCAGTATAAACTCACCTAACTTTGTAATGATTCTGGAGGTTCCTTTTGTATAAACTTCACCTCACTTTGTAATGATTCTGGAGGTTCCTTTTGTATAAACATCACCTCACTTTGTAATGATTCTAGAGGTTCCTGCAGTATAAACTTCACCTCACTTTGTAATGATTCTGGAGGTTCCTGCAGTATAAACTTAACCTCACTTTCTAATGATTCTGGAGGTTCCTGCGGTATAAACTTCACCTCACTTTGTAATGATTCTGGAGGTTCCTGCGGTATAAACTTCACCTCACTTTGTAGAGATTCTGGAGGTACCTTTTGTATAAACTTCACCTCACTTTGTAGTGATTCTGGTGGTTCCTTTTGGATAAACTTCAGCTCACTTTGTAGTAATTCTGGAGGTTCCTGTTGTATAAACTTCACCTCACTTTGTAATGATTCTGGAGGTTCCTGCAGTATAAACGTCACCTCACTTTGTAATGATTCTGGAGGTTTCTGTTGTATAAACTTCACCTCAATTTGTAATGATTCTGGAGGTTCCTGTTGTATAAACTTCACCTTACTTTGTAATGATTCTGGAGGTTCCTGTTGTATAAACTTCACCTCACTTTGTAGTGATTCAGCTTTTGGCTCTAGACGAGAAACCGCATCCAGACATTCTGCCTCCTTCCACAGACTCATAGTTAATATAAGAGTATTTACTTAATAAAAATTTGTCAGCTATTAATTGCACATACATCCATTACAAGGTTAGTGAACTGGACTACAAAGGACAAGAGGTAGGGTTCGATCACTACCGAAGGCTTCCGGTTCACACAGCCTTTAATGGGTACCGGATTTTTTTCTGGGAAAGTAAAGCGTCCCGAGCGACACCGACTACATTACCCCCAACAGCATGTGCTGAAGGTCTATAAAAATTATGGTCACTAACACCATATTCCCTAAACGCCACTTGGTGTGACGGGGCTCTTTACTTTTTTTTTTTTTATCATCAAGTACTATTTATGCTGGCGTAGGCGATTATGTATCACGACAACTTTCGATCTCGACAGTTATTTACAATTTCTGTTGTTGACCTTCTGCCAAGCCATTCTCTTAAGCTGTCTGGTATCTTTTCTCTTTGCTTCCCGCTATTACTTCGTTCCTCAATTTTCCCAGGTGCTACAATATATTCCAGCTATTCCCTTCTCATTATATTGGCAAAAAATGATGATTGTTCCTACAGAATATTGGAAATTAGCTCTCTCTTTCCAGGTTAAATTGGACAGTAAGTTTTAATTAGATGATATTGAACATGATTTCCTTAAGTTTTTTTGGGAATCATTTCTCTTTGTGTGCAATGACTTGCTTGGAGTTCAGTTTTCCCACGTTTGTTTATGTGTAACGAGATCACTTAAATTTGTTGGTTGTTGGTTCCCTTGAACTTTTCAACATTTAGCTTCTTTTGAGAAATTTCTTTTTTTTTTTTTTTTTTTTTTGCTCATTCGTTTCTGTGATCCAAGATCACTTTAGCCTTTTTGGTCATAGTTATTTATAGTGTGACCTGATTGTGTTTTAATTAGTTGTTTATAGTAAGGCGGGATTAATTAATTAAGCAGTAGTGATTTATAAGGAGGAGTGTTTGGTCCTTCAGTGAGATATATATATATATAAGAACCATGTCACGTCCAATTGATTTATTATGTAAGTGTGATATATATATATATCATCATCATCATCGTGTGCCCTCTCCGCAACGAAAGTTGGCTACCATGGATCGCCATTCTACTGTTTCTTGCTTTGATGGTGCAGGCTGACATAGATTAGCTTGTCCATCTTTTGATGTTACTCGTCCATGTTAGTCTGGGTCTGCCTCTGCCTCTTTTGCCTTGTATTTTACCTTTCAATATTACTTTTAGTAGGCTGTTGTGTCTTTTAACATGCCCCAAAAATTTCATTCGTCTTGTCTTAATTGTGTTCAGCAGTTCTCTTTTTATTTTCAGTTGTTTTAAAACTTCATCGTTTGTTATCTTTTGTTTCCATCCAATTCTACCTATTCTTCTATAAATCCACATTTCAAAGGCTTCAATTTTCTGTTCTGTTTTCTTGTCTAATGTCTAAGTTTCTGCACCATACAGGAATATTGAGAAGATGTAACATTTTGCCATTCTTAGTTTCAGCCCTGCTGTTATATGTTTTGTTGTTAGTATATTTTTCATGGCATTAACATTACTTTTTGCCATACCTATTCTTTTGTTTATTTCAGTTTTGCATTTTCCATCGTTGGTTATAGTATGTCCTAGGTAGTTGTAACACTGGACTGTCTCCAGATGTGTTCCCTCAACTGTGATATTTAATTGTAGGTCTTGAGAATTTTCTTTGTTTATGATCATAGTTTTAGTCTTTTTGACATTATTTCTAGTCCATATTTTTTGCTTGTTGTGTTTATCACATTAAGCAATTGTTGTAGGTCTTTATGATTTTCTGCTAGTAGAACAGTATCATCAGCATATCTCAGGTTATTGATTATCTTTCCATTAATGTTTAGGCCTGGTATCTCGAGTTCTGATATATATATATATATATATATATATATATATATATATATGACGATTTACGATTGTCATATATATCGTCATCAATCTACTGTGAGCAAATTGAAGATAAAACAAACTCTAAAGATCGGTACTTGGAATGTGAGAACACTCATGTCGATGGGTAAACTGGAAAACATCAAACAGGAAATGAAAAGCATGGGTTTACATTTACTGGGACTTTGCGAAACGAGATACACTGGATCAGGGGAGATATATTCTGATGAACATAAAATAATCTATTCTGGAGGTACTGAACACCAAAGCGGAGTAGGTATCATCTTGGATGTAGAAAGAGCAAAAACAGTGAGAGGCTTTTACCCAATATCTGACAGAGTCCTTTTAGTGAATTTGAATGGAAAACCAATAGATATAAATCTTATACAAGTTTATGCACCAACAGCAGACAGTCTAGAGGAAACAATTGATACATTTTACTACCAGTTAAATAAGGCACTTCGTGAATGCAAACCACATAAGAATACGTTAGTTCTAGGGGATCTTAAAGCAAAAGTAGGAAAGGAAAGTGTTTAGGAAGTAGTTGGTCATTATGCCTAAGGCGAGAGGAATGAAAGAGGTGAGAAACTTATTGACTGGGCAAGAACACACAACATGATGATAGGAAACACCTGGTTTAAGCAACATCCAAGACGACTGTGGACATGAAAGAGCCCAGGAGACAACGCACGTAATAAAATTGATTACATAATGATAAGCAAAAGATTTAGAAACAGTCTGGTGTGTGTGAAAACTTAGACCAGGTAATAGTGATCATGTACCAGTTGTGGGAAAGCTTAGAGTAAAATTAAAAGCAACACAACGAGCCTCAGTTAACAAGTTAAATTTAGATTTACTTAGATCAGACAAGAAGTTGCGAGACAAATTTAAAATCACAATACAGAACCGGTACAATGCAAAAAAGAGAAGATGCAATGCATTGATGAACAGTGTGAAATGCTAAAATAATCAATGCAACAAACATCAAAAGAGTTTTACCACCAGTGAAGACACATTCAAGAAAGAAATGGGTGACATATGACATTTTGCAGCTAATGGATACAAGAAGAAGAAATAAAGAAAATAGCTATGAGTATAAGAGATTAAATAAAGAAATTGTAATAAAATGCAATGAAGCAAAAGAAGCATGGTTAAAACAGCGATGCAAAGAGATCGAGATGCAACAAAAAGGAAATGCCAAAGATATATACAAACAAACTGAAAAAATAACAGGAAGAAAAACGCATTAAAAAAATGGATGTTTAAGATCAAAGGAAGGAGAACTGTTGATTGAACAAGAAAGCATAAGGGAACGCTGGACGGAATGCATTAAAGATCTTTATAATGATGAACGAGCAGAAGTAAATATTAAGGATAATGGAGAAGGACCAGAAATACTCAAAGAAGATATGAACGACGCCTTGCACAATATGAAAGCAGGAAAAGCTCCTGGGCCAGATAATGTAACTAAAGAAGAGATTGAAGCCATGGGTAATTTTGGAACAGAAATAATAACAAAAAAAATATTGAATGATATCTACAACAGCGGATATATATACCAGACGACCTGCTCAAATCAATATTCATAGCCCCACCAAAGAAATCGGGTGCGATTGAATGCGATGATCATCGCACAATAAGCCTTATGAGTCATATGACTAAGATATTACTAAGAATCATCATGCGAAGAGTGCGAAACAAAATCAGTCCAGAAATTAGCGATGAACAGTGTGTTTTTGTTAGAGATAAAGGAACAAGCAATGCCATATACATCATAAGATCTTTAGTAGAAAGAGCCATAGAGGTGAAAACAGATCTATATCTATGTTTTATAGATTATACCAAGGCATTTGACAAAGTAAAGCATCAAGAAATAAACAAAATTTTAGAAAGCATAAACGTAGACAGCAAAGATCTAAGAATAATTTTTAAAAAACATGTACCGGCAACAAACAGCGGCAATAAGAACTGAAAACCAATTGGGAATGTTTTAACAAATAAAACAGGGTGCTAGGCAAGGTGGTGTGCTGTCACCAGATTTGTTTAATATTTATAGTGAGATTATTTTAAGATCCATAAGAGGCACGCCTGGAATAACAATTGGAGGTCATAATATATATAATCAAAGGTATGCTGACGATTCAGTCTTAATCGCTAAGAGTGAAAATGAGTTACAAGAAATGTTGGACATTATAGTGAAAGAAAGCAAAAATAAAGGACTCAGCCTTAATATCAAAAAGATAGAAGTAATGGTAACAACAAAGAAAAAGACATCACCACAGTGCAAAATAAAGACAAGTGGAACAATATTAAAATAGTTAAATGAATTTAAATATTTGGGAACATCGTTAACCTCAGACGGAAGATGTACAACAGAGGTGAGATGCAGAATTGCTGAGACAAAAACAACTTTCCAAAAAATGAGGGAGATACTGTACAATCCATTTTTGACAATAGAAACAAGAAAAAGAGTTCTTAAATATTATGTAGAGCCAGTCTTAACATATGGATGTGAATCATGGACCATAGGACAACAGACAAGAAAATCACAGGAGGCTGTAGAAATGTGTTGGTTTTACAGAAGAATATTGAGAATGCCAAGGACAGCTAATAAAAGTAAAGAAAACGTTCTGAAAGAGGCCAATGCAAAAAGAGAGCTAATTTCCAATGTTAGGAAGAAGTAATAATCATTGTTTGGCCATGTAATGAGAAGAGAACAGTTGGAATATATTGTAACAACTGAAAATTGAGGGACGAAGAGATAGGAGGAGGCAAAGAGAAAAGATCCCAGACAGCTTAAGAGAATGGCTTGGCAGAAGGTCAAGAACATAAATGATGAACAACTGTCAAGATCGAAAGTTGTGAAGATACATGATCACCTACGCCAACAGGCCCAGTACTTGATGATGATGATGATATATATGACATATATATTTTTTTAAATAGGTATATTTGTGATAAATGTAGTTAGCACTAAGTCCGTACTGACTATCATTTAAAGCAAAAATACAGCAATCATTTAAGCCTGGATGTCATCGATCGGGATAGAAACAAATGTGCAAACGGCTTCTATTTTCAGATTGTGGGACATCATTATTATCTGGACATTGTTCTTTAGCAATTTAACATCTTTCTGACCTCAGATAAGGGTCTCTGGACAGTGCAGGAACTTCGAAGCATCCGCAAAAGTCAGAAAAAGTAGTTTCTGTAAGTTTGCTGGTGTAATTTCCACCTTGGCAAGAAATTTGCTTTAACATTAATAGGAAGTGTAGCCACACTCTTCTCGTCATTTTCGGTTTTTGTAAATCATTCAATGTTTGTTACTTGGACAAGCGATGTTTGTAAACCATTCAATGTTTGTTACTTGGACAAGCGATGTTTGTAAACCATTCAATGTTTGTTACTTGGACAAGCAATGTTTGTAAACCATTCAATGTTTGTTACTTGGACAAGCGATTTTTGTAAACCATTCAATGTTTGTTACTTGGACAAGCGATGTTTGTAAACCATTCAATGTTTGTTACTTGGACAAGTGATGTTTGTAAACCCTTCAATGTTTGTTACTTGGACAAGCGATGTTTGTAAACCATTCAATGTTTGTTACTTGGACAAGCGATGTTTGTAAACCATTCAATGTTTGTTACTTGATCAAACGATGTTTGTAAACCATTCAATGTTTGTTACTTGGACAGTTTGAATTCGTGCACGCTTTATCGTCTGTCTCCTACAAAAATCCAACATCATCAAGTTCTACATCATCAAGTTGTATTTCAGTTCCCTTGTTTAACCAAAACAGTCCATTAATTTATCTGGTCTCGTTTCCTGATATCCATTCATTCTCTCTCCCCCCCCCCCCCCCCCACACATTTTTTTCATAATATCGTAATATTTTCAAGATCCTTCATTTTCATCACGTGACAAAAAAAAAAAAAAAAGAACGTTTGCCTATTTCCGCCTGTTGTCGACGGTAAACTCTCTGTATGCATTGGCCTCACTTACAGCGTCGTCGTTACTCATTCTAGTTTTCTTGGTATTCTCAACTTGTTTTTCTGTCAAGGGATATTTCTGTGGGTAGTAGTGAGGGTAAGTGTACTTTAGCCTCGAATGTCAGTCGAAAAAAATGAAGAGTAGGATGTATTCTGCTGCTCAAAAACATATTAAATAAATAAGAGAAATTTGTTACAATCTTTAACAAAAAATAAATCCAAATTTATAATTAAACCTGTTTGCCCTCGCCAGTGTTTTGAGCTCGTGTTCTGCTCTGATATCTCCTTGTGTTAATCAGGAAAGACGTCCAACTGCTAAAGAAAATTGTAACGTATTGGTGACCTTAATACGAAGACTTTAACAAATACGTTAAAAAAAACAAAGAATTATCTTGTTGTTTTGTTAAAAAACGTTAATGCTGGGGGGTCCCTGTTACAGGCTATTCAAACAAGGGATCTCATTAGTGAACATCACACATGAACAATACTCACAGGAAGTTGTTTAATCCACTGAATGGTTCAAACGCTACACTTTAGCAGATTATATAATCTGACCATCACGTGACGTCACAAATCAATCAATACACTAAGATCCTATATCTTAACTTGAAACTTGCAATCCCCTCTTCACATATTTGGGTCAATCTGGTGCACATTTCAGTCGTCACCGTAACAGTGACACTACGTTAGACAGACAACTCAATGATCACCGTAATGTGAACACGCAAATATAATACGATTATATTGAATGTTCTTATATGCCTACATTGGAACACAGTAGTCACCATAAAGTATTTAATGTTTATACACTTTAGTTAACCCTGTGATTTGAGATAAATGTTTCAGCTGAAGACGTCAGCTCAAACGCCACTGGAACCATAACAGCAACAATAACCGCCGATAAAAGTTCATGCAATTGTGAGATGTCTACGGAAACTATATTTAGATTAATCCCTACATTTGTTAACTATATTTGCAGTACTTAATAAGGGAAGTAAACTGTAATGCGAAAGTTGTCGAAAATTCTTCCCCCCCCCCCCAATAATTGATAGATTAAATAAAACAATATTTACAGTTTTTATCAATTTAGCGGTAGAGATTTCAGAGACAAAATTGTTCATGTTTTTAAATATTAATCGACATGTTTATATGTATCTAACACGTAACATAGTAAAAAATGTAAAGTACCCCCGTCACGCCAAGTGGCGTATAGGGAAATATGGTGTTAGTGACCATATATTTTACAGACCTTCAGCACATGATTTTTGGGGTAATGTGGTCGGTATTACGCCTGTGCTACTTTACTTTCCCAGAAAAAAATCCGGTACCCATTTTAAGGCTGGGTGAACCCGGAAGCCGTCGGTTGGGATCGAACCTTACCCTTTGTCCTTTGTAGTCCAGTTTACTAACCACTGAGCTATCGCGGCTCCCAACACGTAACATATTATATATAAATTTTTAGATAATTAAATAATGAATTTTATTTAATTAATATCAAAATGATACAAAACATGTAAAAAGAATATGGTTTGATGACAGTTTACACTAATCAAATTGAGAGTGACGCACTGTGCGGCTAAACGTACATGACAGAAATCATGGTGCATGGTACATTGAAACGTACGGAAAGAGTTAACTGAACACATTCTTGTGACACAGTTCCCAAAACTAGTTTTCATAAATAAACGTCAAATTGTTGTTATAAAGAAAGCAGAAGTTCTTTGAATAAAGTGAACAAAACTAGAGTTGTAAGGTTTGTAATTGTTGAACAAAATGTATATAAACTATTGTGAAAAAGTAAGAAAAAATAAATGAGACAAAAATAGTCAGGAAATGGAGAAAACAGTTGTGGTAAAGTGAAGTAGAAAGGATTTGATGAAGTGAGCAAAATAATCAAAATAAAATAAATGAAAATGGTTGCAATGAAAGAAACATATTTTTTCATAGACTCAGCTTGAAATGGATGCAGGCGACATTTTAAAATTGAAATCAAGACGTTCTGACGTAAGTAGTATATCAGGAAGGATTTGACCCGCATTTGGACCGTAAATTAACAAAGATATATAGTAGGTGCGCGGCGCACCTAATGTACCGTAGGTGCAGGGGGAGTTAACCATGATAGCTCGTTTCGAGGTGTTGACCTCTAGTCCCGGTGACCCCGGAAGTGACGTGTTTATGTTTGGTATAGGCTGACTTTGGTGTACTTGAGCGATAGTGATAGGTTAGTAGATTATACAACATCAGGTTTCTCATAATGAGGTTTCTTCTGGGCGCCTAATGTACTGTAGGCGCAGGGGGAGTTAACTGTAACATTTCGTGTCGGGATGTTGACTGGGGGTGTCTGTCGGCGTGACCTCGGCGCTCCGTATTTTAAAAATTCCGAATTATTTTTTAACTGTGACATTTCGTGTCGGGATGTTGACTGGGGGTGTCTGTCGGCGTGACCTCGGCGCTCCGTATTTTAAAAATTCCGAATTATTTTAAAAAACAGTCTCCATCTGATTTCGAACACGGGTCTACGGCGTGCCAGGCCAGACACTTACCACTATGCTACAGGCGATCACAGAATTAGAGGCTGAATGAGACAGGTGAATCGTGATGCTTTTGTTGGTACCTGACAGCTAGCTAGTAGTAGAGAAAGATTGACCCGCATTTAGGAGCTAAATTAACGAAGATATATAGGGCGGCGCCCCGCGCGCATAACGCGTGCGGCGGAGGGGGAGTTAACCGTGATATTTCATGTCGGGATACCCGGTGACCTCTCGTTGACCTCTCAACCTCTCGGCGCCATGGTCGGGGTGAGCTCTCGCCGTATGTATGTCATGTCGAGGTAGTAGACACGTATGTCATATCATTGTAACAGGCATGTCAATGTAACAGTCATTTCGTTGTAATAGTCATCTCGTTGTAACAGTCACGTGTGTCATGTCGTTTTATCAGAGACGTATGGTATGTCGTTGTAACAGTCATTTCGTTGTAATAGGCATCTCGTTGTAACAGTCACGTATGTCATGTCGTTCTATCAGACACGTATGGTATGTCGTTGTAAAAGACATGTCGTTGTATCAGTGATGTCGATGTAGTAGACACGTATGTCATGTCATTGTAACAGGCATGTCAATGTAACAGTCATGTCAATGTAACAGGCATTTCGTTGTAATAGTCATCTCGTTGTAACAGTCACGTATGTCATGTCGTTTTATCAGACACGTATGACATGTCGTTGTAACAGACATGTCGTTGTATCAGTCATGTTGATGTAGTAGACACGTATGTCATGTCATTGTAACAGTCATGTCAATGTAAAAGTCATGTCAATGTAACAGTCATTTCGTTGTAATAGTCATCTCGTTATAACAGTCACGTATGTCATGTCGTTTTATCAGAGACGTATGGTATGTCGTTGTAACAGACATGTCGTTGCATCAGTCATGTCGATGTAGTAGACACGTATGTCATGTCGTTGTAACAGACACGTATGGTATGTCGTTGTAACAGACATGTCGTTGTATCAGGCATGTCGATGTAGTAGACACGTATATCATGTCATTGTAACAGTCATGTCAATGTAACAGTCATGACAATGTAACAGGCATTTCGTTGTAATAGTCATCTCGTTGTAACAGTCACGTATGTCATGTCGTTTTATCAGACACGTATGGCATGTCGTTGTAACATACATGTCGTTGTATCAGTCATGTCGATGTAGTAGACACGTATGTCATGTCATTGTAACAGTCATGTCAATGTAACAGTCATGTCAATGTAACAGTCATTTCGTTGTAATAGTCATCTCGTTGTAACAGTCACGTATGTCATGTCGTTTTATCAGAGACGTAGGGTATGTTGTTGTAACAGACATGTCGTTGCATCAGTCATGTCGATGTAGTAGACACGTATGTCATGTCGTTGTAGCAGACACGTATGGTATGTCGTTGTAACAGACATGTCGTTGTATCAGGCATGTTGATTTAGTAGACTTGTATGTCATGTCATTGTAACAGTCATGTCAATGTAACAGTCATGACAATGTAACAGGCATTTCGTTGTAATAGTCATCTCGTTTTAACAGTCACATATGTCATGTCGTTTTATCAGACACGTATGGTATATCGTTGTAACAGACATGTCGTTGTATCAGTCATGTCGATGTAGTAGACATGTATGGCATGTCAATGTAACAGTCATGTCAATGTAACAGTCATTTTCAATGTAACAGTCATTTCGTTGTAATAGTCATCTCGTTGTAACAGTCACGTATGTCATGTTGTTTTATCAGACACGTATGGTATATCGTTGTAACAGACATGTCGTTGTATCAGTCATGTCGATGTAGTAGACATGTATGGCATGTCAATGTAACAGTCATGTCAATGTAACAGTCATTTTCAATGTAACAGTCATTTCGTTGTAATCGTCATCTCGTTGTAACAGTCACGTATGTCATGTTGTTTTATCAGAGACGTATGGTATGTCGTTGTAGCAGACATGTCGTTGTATCAGGCATGTCGATGTAGTAGACACGTATGTCATGTCATTGTAACAGTCATGTCAATGTAACAGTCATTTCGTTGTAATAGGCATCTCTTTGTAACAGACACGTATGTCATGTAGTTTTATCAGACACTTATGGTATGTCGTTGTAACAGACATGTCGTTGTATCAGGCATGTCGATGTAGTAGACACGTATGTCATGTCATTGTAACAGTCATGTCAATGTAACAGTCATATCAATGTAACAGACATTTCGTTGTAATAGTCATCTCGTTGTAACAGTCACAGATGGCATGTCGTTTTATCAGACACGTATGGTATGTCGTTGTAACTGACATGTCGTTGTATCAGTCATGTCGATGTAGTAGATACGTATGTCATGTCATTGTAACAGTCATGTCAATGTAACAGTCTTGTCAATGTAACAGTCATTTCGTTGTAATAGTCATCTCGTTGTAACAGGCACGTATGTCATGTCGTTTTATCAGAGACGTATGGTATGTCGTTGTAACAGACATGTCATTGTATCAGTCATGTCGATGTAGTAGACACGTATGTCATGTCATTGTAACAGTCCTGTCAATGTAACAGTCATGTCAATGTAACAGTCATTTCGTTGTAATAGTCATCTCGTTGTAACAGTCACGTATGGCATGTCGTTTTATCAGACACGTATGGCATGTCGTTGTAACAGACATGTCGTTGTATCAGTCATGTCGACGTAGTAGACACGTATGTCATGTCATTGTAACAGTCATGTCAATGTAACAGTCATGTAAATGTAACAGTCATTTCGTTGTAATAGTCATCTCGTTGTAACAGTCACGTATGTCATGTCGTTTTATCAGAGACGTATGGTTTGTCGTTGTAACAGACATGTCGTTGCATCAGGCATGTCGATGTAGTAGACACGTATGTCACGTCGTTGTATGGTATGTCGTTGTAACAGACATGTCGTTGTATCAGGCATGTCGATGTAGTAGACACGTATGTCATGTCATTGTAACAGTCATGTCAATGTAACAGTCATGACAATGTAACAGGCATTTCGTTGCAATAGTCATCTCGTTGTAACAGTCACGTATGTCATGTCTTTTTATCAGATACGTATGACATGTCGTTGTAACATACATGTCGTTGTATCAGTCATGTCGATGTAGTAGACACTTATGTCATGTCATTGTAACAGGCATGTCAATGTAACAGTCATGACAATGTAACAGGCATTTCGTTGTAATAGTCATCTCGTTGTAACAGTCACGTATGTCATGTCGTTTTATCAGAGACGTATGGTATGTCGTTGTAACAGACATGTCGTTGCATCAGTCATCTCGATGTAGTAGACACGTATGTCATGTCGTTGTAACAGACACGTATGGTATGTCGTTGTAACAGACATGTCGTTGTATCAGGCATGTCGATGTAGTAGACACCTATGTCATGTCATTGTAACAGTCATGTCAATGTAACAGTCATGACAATGTAACAGGCATTTCGTTGTAATAGTCATCTCGTTGTAACAGTCACGTATGTCATGTCGTTTTATCAGACACGTATGGTATATCGTTGTAACAGACATGTCGTTGTATCAGGCATGTCGATGTAGTAGACACGTATGGCATGTCATTGTAACAGTCATGTCAATGTAACAGTCATGTCAATGTAACAGTCGTTGCGTTGTAATAGTAATCTCGTTGTAACAGACACGTATGTCATGTCGTTTTATCAGAAAACGTATGGTATGTCGTTGTAACAGACATGTCGTTGTAGCAGGCATGTCGATGTAGTAGACACCTATGTCATGTCATTGTAACAGTCATGTCAATGTAACAGTCATTTCGTTGTAATAGTCATCTCGTTGTAACAGACACGTATGTCATGTCGTTTTATCAGACACGTATGGTATGTCATTGTAACAGACATGTCGTTGTATCAGTCATGTCGATGTAGTAGACACGTATGTCATGTCATTGTAACAGTCATGTCAATGTAACAGTCATGTCAATGTAACAGTCATTTCGTTGTAATAGTCATCTCGTTGTAACAGTCACGTATGTCATGTCGTTTTATCAGACACGTATGGTATGTCGTTGTAACAGACATGTCGTTGTATCAGTCATGTCGATGTAGTAGACACGTATGTCATATCATTGTAACAGTCATGTCAATGTAACAGTCATGTCAATATAACAGTCATTTCGTTGTAATAGTCATCTCGTTGTAACAGTCACGTATGTCATGTCGTTTTATCAGAGACGTATGGTATGTCGTTGTAACAGACATGTCGTTGTATCAGTCATGTCGATGTAGTAGACACGTATGTCATGTCATTGTAACAGTCATGTCAATGTAACAGTCATTTCGTTGTAATAGTCGGCTCGTTGTAACAGACACGTTGGTCACCAGTACAATGAGTATTCTGTTATTGGATCATAGGTCACAATCTATTTTTAGTAACTAATCAGGTATTGCATCAGAGATCAAAATCTATTTTTAGTAACTCAACATCCCCATTATAGGGGAACTGAGTAACACCATCTCTTTTTGCGCCAGCATTGAAATCTGAAATTTTCACAAAAAGAGATGGTGTTACTCAGTTCCCCTATAATGGGGATGTTGAGTTACTAAAAATAGATTTTGATCTCTGATGCAATACCTGATTAGTTACTAAAAATAGATTGTGACCTATGATCCAATAACAGAATACTCATTGTACTGGTGACCAACGTGTCTGTTACAACGAGCCGACTATTACAACGAAATGACTGTTACATTGACATGACTGTTACAATGACATGACATACGTGTCTACTACATCGACATGACTGATACAACGACATGTCTGTTACAACGACATACCATACGTCTCTGATAAAACGACATGACATACGTGACTGTTACAACGAGATGACTATTACAACGAAATGACTGTTATATTGACATGACTGTTACATTGACATGACTGTTACAATGATATGACATACGTGTCTACTACATCGACATGACTGATACAACGACATGTCTGTTACAACGACATACCATACGTGTCTGATAAAACGACATGACATACGTGACTGTTACAACGAGATGACTATTACAACGAAATGACTGTTACATTGACATGACTGTTACATTGACATGACTGTTACAATGACATGACATACGTGTCTACTACATCGACATGACTGATACAACGACATGTCTGTTACAATGACATACCATACGTGTCTGATAAAACGACATGACATACGTGTCTGTTACAACGAGATGACTATTACAACGAAATGACTGTTACATTGACATGACTGTTACAATGACATGACATAGGTGTCTACTACATCGACATGCCTGCTACAACGACATGTCTGTTACAACGACATACCATACGTCTCTGATAAAACGACATGACATACGTGCCTGTTACAACGAGATTACTATTACAACGCAATGACTGTTACATTGACATGACTGTTACATTGACATGACTGTTACAATGACATGCCATACGTGTCTACTACATCGACATGCCTGATACAACGACATGTCTGTTACAACGATATACCATACGTGTCTGATAAAACGACATGACATACGTGACTGTTACAACGAGATGACTATTACAACGAAATGCCTGTTACATTGTCATGACTGTTACATTGACATGACTGTTACAATGACATGACATAGGTGTCTACTACATCGACATGCCTGATACAACGACATGTCTGTTACAACGACATACCATACGTGTCTGTTACAACGACATGACATACGTGTCTACTACATCGAGATGACTGATGCAACGACATGTCTGTTACAACGACATACCATACATCTCTGATAAAACGACATGACATACGTGACTGTTACAACGAGATGACTATTACAACGAAATGCCTGTTACATTGTCATGACTGTTACATTGACATGCCTGTTACAATGACATGACATAAGTGTCTACTACATCGACATGACTGATACAACGACATGTATGTTACAACGACATGTCATACGTATCTGATAAAAAGACATGACATACGTGACTGTTACAACGAGATGACTATTGCAACGAAATGCCTGTTACATTGTCATGACTGTTACATTGACATGACTGTTACAATGACATGACATACGTGTCTACTACATCGACATGCCTGATACAACGACATGTCTGTTACAACGACATACCATACAACGACGTAACATACGTGTCTACTACATCGACATGCCTGATGCAACGACATGTCTGTTACAACGACAAACCATACGTCTCTGATAAAACGACATGACATACGTGACTGTTACAACGAGATGACTATTACAACGAAATGACTGTTACATTTACATGACTGTTACATTGACATGACTGTTACAATGACATGGCATACGTGTCTACTACGTCGACATGACTGATACAACGACATGTCTGTTACAACGACATGCCATACGTGTCTGATAAAACGACATGCCATACGTGACTGTTACAACGAGATGACTATTACAACGAAATGACTTTTACATTGACATGACTGTTACATTGACAGGACTGTTACAATGACATGACATACGTGTCTACTACATCGACATGACTGATACAACGACATGTCTGTTACAACGACATACCATACGTCTCTGATAAAACGACATGACATACGTGCCTGTTACAACGAGATGACTATTACAACGAAATGACTGTTACATTGACAAGACTGTTACATTGACATGACTGTTACAATGACATGACATACGTATCTACTACATCGACATGACTGATACAACGACATGTCTGTTACAACGACATACCATACGTGTCTGATAAAACGACAAGCTATCTGTGACTGTTACAACGAGATGACTATTACAACGAAATGTCTGTTACATTGATATGACTGTTACATTGACATGACTGTTACAATGACATGACATACGTGTCTACTACATCGACATGCCTGATACAACGACATGTCTGTTACAACGACATACCATACGTGTCTGATAAAACTACATGACATACGTGTCTGTTACAAAGAGATGCCTATTACAACGAAATGACTGTTACATTGACATGACTGTTACAATGACATGACATACGTGTCTACTACATCGACATGCCTGATACAACGACATGTCTGCTACAACGACATACCATACGTCTCTGATAAAACAACATGACATACGTGACTGTTACAACGAGATGACGATTACAACGAAATGACTGTTACATTGAAAATGACTGTTACATTGACATGACTGTTACATTGACATGCCATACATGTCTACTACATCGACATGACTGATACAACGACATGTCTGTTACAACGATATACCATACGTGTCTGATAAAACAACATGACATACGTGACTGTTACAACGAGATGACTATTACAACGAAATGACTGTTACATTGAAAATGACTGTTACATTGACATGACTGTTACATTGACATGCCATACATGTCTACTACATCAACATGCCTGATACAACGACATGTCTGTTACAACGATATACCATACGTGTCTGATAAAACGACATGACATACGTGTCTACTACATCGACATGACTGATGCAACGACATGTCTGTTACAACAACATACCCTACGTCTCTGATAAAACGACATGACATACGTGACTGTTACAACGAGATGACTATTACAACGAAATGACTGTTACATTGACATGACTGTTACATTGACATGACTGTTTCAATGACATGACATACGTGTCTACTACATCGACATGACTGATACAACGACATGTATGTTACAACGACATGCCATACGTGTCTGATAAAACGACATGACATACGTGACTGTTACAACGAGATGACTATTACAACGAAATGCCTGTTACATTGTCATGACTGTTACATTGACATGACTGTTACAATGACATGATATACGTGTCTACTACATCGACATGCCTGATACAACGACATGTCTGTTACAACGACATACCATACGTGTCTGTTACAACGACATGACATACGTGTCTACTACATCGACATGACTGATGCAACGACATGTCTGTTACAACGACATACCATACGTCTCTGATAAAACGACATGACATACGTGACTGTTATAACGGGATGACTATTACAACGAAATGACTGTTACATTGACATGACTTTTACATTGACATGACTGTTACAATGACATGACATACGTGTCTACTACATCAACATGACTGATACAACGACATGTCTGTTACAACGACATGTCATACGTGTCTGATAAAACGACATGACATACGTGACTGTTACAACGAGATGACTATTACAACGAAATGCCTGTTACATTGACATGACTGTTACATTGACATGCCTGTTACAATGACATGACATACGTGTCTACTACATCAACATGACTGATACAACGACATGTCTGTTACAACGACATACCATACGTGTCTGATAGAACGACATGACATACGTGACTGTTACAACGAGATGATTATTACAACGAAATGTCTGTTACATTGACATGACTGTTACATTGACATGACTGTTACAATGACATGATATACGTGTCTACTACATCGACATGACTGATACAACAACATGTCTGTTACAACGACATACCATACGTGTCTGATAAAACGACATGCCATGCGTGACTGTTACAACGAGATGCCTATTACAACGAAATGACTGTTACAACGACATACCATACGTCTCTGATAAAACGACATGACACACGTGACTGTTACAACGAGATGACTATTACAACGAAATGACTGTTACATTGACATGCCTGTTACAATGACATGACATACGTGTCTACTACCTCGACATGACATACATACGGCGAGAGCTCACCCCGACCATGGCGCCGAGAGGTTGAGAGGTCAACGAGAGGTCACCGGGTATCCCGACATGAAATATCACGGTTAACTCCCCCTCCGCCGCACGCGTTATGCGCGCGGGGCGCCGCCCTATATATCTTCGTTAATTTAGCTCCTAAATGCGGGTCAATCTTTCTCTACTACTAGCTAGCTGTCAGGTACCAACAAAAGCATCACGATTCACCTGTCTCATTCAGCCTCTAATTCTGTGATCGCCTGTAGCATAGTGGTAAGTGTCTGGCCTGGCACGCCGTAGACCCGTGTTCGAAATCAGATGGAGACTGTTTTTTTAAAATAATTCGGAATTTTTAAAATACGGAGCGCCGAGGTCACGCCGACAGACACCCCCAGTCAACATCCCGACACGAAATGTCACAGTTAAAAAATAATTCGGAATTTTTAAAATACGGAGCGCCGAGGTCACGCCGACAGACACCCCCAGTCAACATCCCGACACGAAATGTTGCAGTTAACTCCCCCTGCGCCTACAGTACATTAGGCGCCCAGAAGAAACCTCATTATGAGAAACCTGATGTTGTATAATCTACTAACCTATCACTATCGCTCAAGTACACCAAAGTCAGCCTATACCAAACATAAACACGTCACTTCCGGGGTCACCGGGACTAGAGGTCAACACCTTGAAACGAGCTATCATGGTTAACTCCCCCTGCACCTACGGTACATTAGGTGCGCCGCGCACCTACTATATATCTTTGTTAATTTACGGTCCAAATGCGGGTCAAATCCTTCCTGATATACTACTGACGTAATACTGACCACATTACCAACATCTGCTGAGTTTTTTTTTAATATTAGTTATAAACCGAGATTTTTCTTTCTTTAACATTTGTGCAAAAACCACATTAGTAAATAATTCCACGAAAAGAAAAATAAATGTGAACTAAGTATCAGGTGAAATGAAACATCGTCACATCACATATGAAGTAAACTTTTATAAATAAAGATTAACACTGCGGAAGATAAGAGTTCCTGCTTGGTCATTAGGTAGTTCTTAGTGGAAAAATATAAACAGTGTAAAAATATGGTCTATTTTGCAACCTTTGTGACGCGAGACGTATACGCAATTCTATTGTAGCGGGCTAGCTGGAGGTAATTACTTATCGCAACTATTATTTGTTGATTGTATCGTTGTTAAGAGAAAACGAGGTAGCAGTGTCAACGGTTCACCACCCAAGCATCATGGGAGATTGCCGGCTTTGAAAGAAGCACACACAAAATGGGAGGGGGGAGTGATATATAAGGGGAGGTGTTTGAAAGCTGACGACAGGAATTGGGACTACAGACAAAAGGCTGGCTGTTAATGTGGATCAATGAGAGAGTGTAGCTTGCGGGATGCTGCGGGATGATGGGGAAATCTTCTGAGAGCTTAGAACTAATGGGAACCAGTATTTTAGGGACTGCACGATTTCAGTTAAATGTGGATAAATGACATAAAGCTGACGAATATATAATTTTGTGTGGTATTCTTTATATCTTAGAAGATGTATATTGTGACGTGCCGTTACATCGTATAACAATACTCGTAAGGTTAGGCTCTCCAGTCTGTTTCTCCCGACACGGTCTGCATCAAACGTCTATTTCTATGACCTGGAGTTGTTCATTTTGTAACTTTAAAATTGTATCGATAATTTATTGTGTGTAAATATTTAGTAAGTACACCAGTTTGTCGTTAACGGCAGAATGACCATCGTAGTGAACCTGTAGGGAGGTGTCTATATTTATATGAAACAACTGACAGACAGTTTTATAAAGCCAGATTTGCATTGAAATAGCATCAGATTGTATTTCATATCCTGCGTCAGCAATCAACACTTCTTAAACATTTTGACCAACAAAGGCCACCAACTATTTCTGTTTCTTGCGAAGCCTCTTTAAACCTATGAGCTTTTTTCAGAACTGAATTTTATGTGAATGTCTGTTTTGTTCCCAGTACACACTAGCAGCGTGAGTGGGTGTCCCTCGCCATACCGGCAAATATCCTCCGCCTTCGGAGATACTATGTCTTTGTTCACCGATGAGAGGCTGGGATCAATAAACCGGAAGTATCTGTCGTGAATGTCTGGTAATATCAAGCTATCGTGACAGTTTGTACTTCATTTCTGGGCTTTACCTGGTCGTCTATAGTGCTGGAGAATAAGAAATGCTTTGTACAGTTGTCTCGGTGTTCTTGGGTCAACAAATATTGTTCGCATCCCCTGAAGTAGATCTGTCTTATGGCCAAAAAAAATATAATAAAATAAATTAAAACCATTCTGTTATATTTTAAAACTAAATCACTGAACGCAAATTGTAAGGTTCAAGCATGCTAGAATCGCGCATGGTACTGTTGCTTTTTGTGATGTGATGGCCCGACGTAGTCAACCCTTGGTATCTTCTACTTCTTCTATCCTTCCTCCATTGCCGTTGGCGTCGAGTGGAGATACAATATGCGATTCTTTGCTCTTCTGCTGGCCTCTTCTGGTGTATCCCTCCTAGTGACTCTAGTATTACCTTTATCCATCTCTTTCACGGTCTTCCTCTTAATATGGCGTTTTCTACGTTATGTCTGTATGAACGCGATTGTTTCTCCATTATTTTGGTTCTGAGAACTGTTAGAGATGGCCATAACCCAGGTATGTCCATCTCTAATCTACATGGAAGAGTTAATTGTTCATTGACAGAGACCTAGCTTTACTACAAATAATTTGGGTTAATTGGTGTATTGTTAACTGTTAAATGGAAGTTCTTCATCTTTCTTCTTCTACCTTTTTAGCTCCCTGTGGAGCATATGTCTTCAACAAACACTTTCCAAGTCGTTCTATTTTTGCCAATCTTTTAAGATCATTTCATGTCTTCCCCATCATCTTCATCTCTGCTTCTATCTGTCTTCTCCAAGAATTCCTTTGTCTTCCTCTTTGTTGTCTTTTCCCCTGGGCATTTAAAAAAAGGGCCTGTTATGTAATACTCTCAGTTGGCTTCCGTAGTGTGTGTCCTACCCAGCGCCATCGTCTTCGCTGTGTCTTTTTATCCACTGGTATTTGACTGGTACATTTCCATAATTCTATGTTAGTGATTTTGTCCTGCCATTTCCATCCTTTTATTCTGCGTAAGCATCCATTAATGAAAGTTTGTATCTTCGTGATTGTTAGTTTTGTTGTTCTCCATGTCTCACAGCCATATAATAGGACCGCCTTAACATTTGAGTTGAAAATTTTTATTTTTGTATTTAATCTAATTTCTTTGGATTTCAATGTTTCCCAGTGCAACAAAAGCTCCTCTTGCTTTTGATATCCTTATTTTGGTATCATTTTCTGTTCCTCCGTCTTTATCTATATTACTGCCCAGATATATGTAAGATTGTACGTCTAGTAGAGGTATTGCTCCTAATTAAAAAAAAAAAGGAATTTACACATTAAAATTTACATTCCGCAAAGCCAAATTATCGCTTGTAGTTCAAGTTATATTCCAGAGTGGAGTAATAGCATTTTTTTCAAAGTTATGCAAATGGAAATGCAATTGTCACATATATATTTTCTAATATATACTAACCTTTCTTATATGAGGCAAAAACAGTAATCATTATACATAATAGAGTTATTCCGCAATAATACATTACATTGTTACTTTTATCAAAGTTGCATAATTTTTGGGGACCAATTTTGCTATATTTCCAACTACCAAACTAAGAAGCTTTCAATAAAATAAAGTTACTACCTATTAAAACGAAACCCATTGAATGTTTTACTGTTATCTATCTATCTATTGTCCTTTCGAGCCGAAGACGGCACATAGGACAGAACCACAATCTCAAAAACAGAAACCTTGCGTGCCAAATGGCACATATTGCAGAGATCACTGCTTCTAAAATCTATGGTTCTGTTTCCATAACAATGCTTTTTACAATGACAGCTTGTCAAGCCATCGATCAACCTCCTTAGTCGCCTCTTATGACATGCCTGGAAGGTCACAGTGTCACTATTCTTTACTTCCCACATAATGAGGCCCCTGTAACACACGGGAGTTTACTGTTATAGCCTACATTAATATAAATATGTCATTAAAAAAAAATGGCTTGAAAGAGATTATTGAATTATAAGTTTTAATAATTTTATGAAATTAAAAATAACATTTTTTTTTTAGCTCTGAACCAATATACTTGTAAGCATCTAATATTTTGTGGTTCCTTCGTTGTATTCATTTGTAATTAGTTCTGAATTCTGTTTTGGTAGATCTTTAACGCTATCTTAAGACGTTCATCACAACAGCCGAACAGTGTCCATGAAGATAGCAATCTTTCTTTCAGAAAACACAGGAAGATCTCAGCACAGTGCACGAATCTCATAGTACCAGTGATGACTCCACAAGAAACTTCTCTGTAAAATCTATGGTGCGAAATCCGTAGCACCAATGATAGTCCTACACATGATAGTCGTACCAGTGATAATCGTATCAATGACAGTCATACCAATGATAGTCCTACCAATGATTGTTCTACCAATGATAGTCGTATCAATGATAGTCATACCAATGATTGTTCTACCAATGATAGTCGTACCAATGATAGTCCTACCAATGATTGTTCTACCAATGATAGTCGTATCAATGATAGTCATACCAATGATTGTTCTACCAATGATAGTCGTACCAATGATAGTCCTACCAATGATTGTTCTACCAATGATAGTCGTATCAATGATAGTCATACCAATGATAGTCATACCAATGATAGTCCTAGAAATGATAGTCGTACCAATGCTAGCCATACCAATGACATTCCTAGCAATGATAATCATACCAATGATAGTCATACCAATGACATTCCTAGCAATGATAATCGTACCAATGATAATCATACGAAATGATAGTCATACAAATGACATTCATATCAATGATAATCATACCAATGATAGTCATACCAATGGCATTCCTACCAATGACAGTCGTACCAATGATAGTCGTATCAATCAATGATAGTCCCACAATAAAATATCAGCAAGATTTGCATGAAACATGTATCCTCAGTTCTATATAATAATCTCAGAACGGCTGGTCTATTATTGTGAAGATGAGAGGGTTCATAGTTTTTTGTTTATTCTGTGTTCGTCAAATGATCACCTCTTCATTGCCCACCCCTTCCCAGCTTAAACGGACATTAAGTGGACGTTGTGTTTTGAATTATGACAAGCTAAAACATCTGCACCTGACGGCCCAACACATCCGACTTCAGCATGGCATTTTTGAGCACCGGATTGTTTCCTCCCTCGATTCATACCCGCTTGGTCAGACTAGTTAGTTTTCTTGTTGTTTTCCCAGCTGAGACGGTGTAGAGTCTTGGTCAGTTCTTGGTCTCTGATCCTGAAGCAAACAGTCAGATATGAGTCACTGACCACTTTTAGCCCAGATGCTTTCTGTTCTGGTGTCTTGTCTCAACTTCCTCTTGTGTGAAACACCTAAAGCACTTTGTTTGTTGAAACTTATACAAGGTTCTATATTTTTCGTTATAAATATGTATTCCTAAAAAAGATTTATATTAGAAAAATAATAATACTCATAACCTCATTATTTGATATTAACAATTAGTATCTCTTTAAATGCTTATTTACTTTCTCAGATGAATTAGCTTTATGTTAATGTGTTTAAAAAAATACCTGCTGAATATATTCTCCTACGATGACGTCAGCTGTAAATGTGTTATTGACTCTCCTGTGGTTTTTCACTGCTGGAGAAAGTGGTGATACGGTTTTAACCGGTAAGTAGAATTCATTTATTTTGTTCTGATAATCATCAAGTACCATGCCTGCTGGGGTTGGTGATCATGTCACTCCACCAATTTCGATCTCGACAGTTATTTATCATTTCTGCTGTTGACCTTCTGCCAAGCCATTCTCTTAAGCTGTCTGGTATCTTTTCTCTTTGCTCCCCTCTATCTCTTCGTTCCTAAATTTTCCCAGTTGTCACAATATATTTCAGCTGTTCCCTCCCCTTCTCAATTCATGGTCCAAAAATGATAATTGTTTCTTCCTAATTTTGGAAATTAGCTCTATTTTTGTTTTGGCCACTTTCAGAACGTTTTCGTTACTCTTCTAAGCTGTCCATGGTATTCTCAATATTCTTCTGTAAAACAACATTTCTACTGACTCCAGTGATTTTCTTGTCTGTTGTCTTATTGTCCATGATTCACATCCATATGTTAAGACTGGCACTACATATTTAAGAACTATTTTTCTTGTTTTTATTGTCAAAAATGGATTGCACAGTATCGTCCTAATTTTTTGGAAAGCTGCTTTTGCCTGAGGCTTTCTGCATCTCACCTCCGTCGTACATCTACTATCTGAGGTTAGTTTTGATAATAGTACAGTAAATAGGATATAATTGACTAAATTGTTGAACAAAACGAGAGAGAGAGGGAGCAGGTTTTGGAGAAATGGAAATAAAGGAGATATTGAAAGAAATGATGAAGAGAAGTTAAGAAATAAATAAAGAAAGAAGGTAGAGATGACGATGAAATTTGTTTGTCAAATATGTCGACTTTAAATAAATTACTAACTGCCGTCTCTCTGCTCACAGTTTTAATAGCACCATCACATGAGTTCATTTCCTGGCCTGGCAGTGAAGGGAGACTGCTAAAATCCCTGCAACAAACGTTCACGGAAAGTCCTTTTACCAACAACGATGATGTGGACACAGCCGTGGGTACAGCGTTACCAGATTACATTATTGATGAAGCACATCTGCTGGAGTTCTACATCAACGGTATCATCAAGCTTTTCAGTTATTCCTTATCGTACCTTGATCTTTTCATTATTTTCTATTTGAAACGCATTAATTATTGTAGTCATATTGTAACTATAATGTTTTAAGTAATAATTATAAGCCTCCAGTGCGTTTTTTTAAAAGATATCAGTATAGTATCATGTATTTTAATATTCATTTAATTATTTGAATATCAGAATTCAATGGCGGTCCTTTCTTTCCTGGGGTCATGGCAAAGAAATACATACAAATGCGAAGCTGCAGTAAAGCTGATTGTTAAGGAAAAATGAAAAAAAAAAGAGAAAAACATGACATGGTACATAACAATGGTATGTAGCATACATTAGCCAGAGCCGCGATAGCTCAGTGGTTAGTGAACTGGACTACCACGGACAAGGGCTAGGGTTCGATCCCAACCGACGGCTTCCGGGTTCACCCAGCCTTAAATGGGTACCGGATTTTTTTTCTGGGAAAGTAAAGCAGCACGGGCGTAATACTGACCACATTACCCCAAAAATCATGTGCTGAAGGTCTGTAAAATATAGGGTCACTAACACCATATTCCCTATACGCCACTTGGCGTGACGGGGTTACTTTACTTTTATACATTAGCCACGTCAGGTGCCTTGCGCGACTATCGTTCATTTTTCTTCTGGCCACAGCGCAGTACACAGGACTTTAGCAGCAATACTAAAAAAAAGAAGAAAAAAGTGGTAGCTTTACGTGGTAATGGGCAAAACAAAAGTCGACATTTCGGTCAGTTTTTTTTTCCCCGTTTTATTCTTATCTTCTCTGTAGCGTGTCTTAACAAGAGGTTGCTTCCATCTTTCCATTATCTTCTAATGTACAGCAGCTTCGAATCTCTACGTATCTTGGTGCATCTTTGTGCATCTTGGTGCATCTTGGTGCATCTTTGTGCATCTTGGTGCATCTTTGTGCATCTTGGTGCATCTTTGTGCATCTTGGTGCATCTTGATGCCTTTACTTCTTTACACAGGGCTTTATCTTTGTTCTTATTTCAAATTCTAGTTAGAAATTATTTTGATTTAGATACTCCAATATTAGTTAATTATGTTGGGCTAATTTTATTTACTTACATATCTGTGTGTGTGTGTTGTTTGATTGTTCCTGCTGAAGGCCTATTGAGCCGTAATGTCGTTCAGATTTGTATCATACATTTATTACATAAAGCTTCAACCATCCAATTTTTTTCAATTTCTCCTTTCTTATATAGAGTCGAGAACAGTGTAGTAAAAGTGAAACATTTCTATATATGGGATCCAAAGAGTAAAGAAACAGACAGAGAAGAGACGGTAGAAGCAGACACAATTGACAGTAGGAGAGGTAGTGAGAGAAAGTACTTATGAATAGTAAATGAAAGAATCCATAATATAGTTATTTATTCAAGCTAAGTTATAACGTCTTTATGTTTGTGAAAGTTAAACCATTCTATATTTTCATTTCAACAGTTTACTCGCAGTCCAGTGCTCTAGTAATCTTCATCGATCTAAGACACGAGGCCTGTCCTTTAGACCTTTTCCGTCAGCGGTTACTTGCCTACGTCACAATGTCTGTCACTCTCTGCCCTTCGTTGAGTGATGTCATAACAAGAGCAACTGTTACCGTGGATACATGGAGTTTCAACTTAATGACATTCATGTCCCAGTTTATCTCATCCTGGGCAGCTTTGGAAAAAGTGGACCACTTTCATGCCTCCTTCGCTTTATTCTTCGACAAGTCTGGAGAAGGTAACGATTGACTTTAGTGAGCATTGGTAGAAGGTGAAGTGTATTGAAAGCAAAAATAAGATTGTAATGTAGTGACGTTGTTTTCCAGCTTCCAGGGAAAGTAAGTATTATTTACATTATTATTATTGTTTCATTTTGCTTTTCAAATGTTTCGCCTGGGGCAACCGCCCCTCTGACCTTTCAAGTACGCTACGCCACTGGTACCGTACATTTAGATTAGAAGAGAGCTTATTCCTCTTTTTTTTTGTGCATTCTTTTTGGCCAAACCTTGTGACATCATGTAGAACGTGGATACAGGTTCAAAAGGTCACGCGTCAAACTTAAACTGAGTAACGTCTTAAAAAGTGATTCTGTCCATCTTTCCATTATCTTATCCTGTCCTATATTCCTTCCTTTGACTTCACACATCCTGAAACTTTGACTACTTTTCTTACTGTTAATTCCGCTGATGGAATATTATAACTGATATAATAAGTGAGTATACATAACTGTTGAGTCTTTTTGTTGTTGTTTTTCCATTTCTTCCATTTTTGTATTTAACTGTGCTTCCTTTGCTTCTCTGCATTTGTTTTGGATCTCTTTGTGCAATATTTTGTATATCCATTCTTCTACTTTATGTTTTCGACTTTCGTCCATTATTTCTAGTATTTCTTCTGTCATCCATTTCGTTGTGTTGATTCTTTTAGTTTTAGTCACTGCCATTACTTCTTTTGATGTTTTCTGAATGGATTGTTTGAGCATTTCCCACTGCTCCTCGATGATCGATATTTTCTCAACACCATTACATCTATTTTGTACTATCGTACTATACTTATCACTCATTTGTCTATTTATTCTAAACATATATAGTTCTAATTTCACATTTCTTGGTGATTTCTGTGCCTTCCGCAGTTTTATTCTTATCATTCCAACTACTGGTACATGGTCAACATTGCAATCTGCTCCTGGCCTTGTTTTAACAGATGTTAGCCCATTCCTGAATCTGTACCAGTATAAAATAAATTTGATCATGTACTTTATTATCTGTTCTTTGCCATGTCCATAGTCGTCTAGGGTGTTGCTTGTACCTGTAATCATTTCATGTGTCTTTGCTCAATCTATCCCCTCTGTTATTCGTCTATCGAAGGCCATGTCCTTCAGTCACATTTTGCATTTTAGCTGTTCCTACCTTTGCACTGAAATCCCTTAATATACTAGTTATTTCTTGGGATGGTATTTATACTGTTCCATGGTCATCTCTAGCTCGTTGTTAAAGGTGTCTATATCCCGAAGACAAAAGAAACTGTAAGTAAAATGTTTAACAAGAACAGTCTCTATGTTCAATTATATGCCTGGGAGTTATTTGAAAAGTGACTGCTCGCTCCTTTCTTAAAATGTGCTGGGTCGTTAGTGTAAACTCTCAATCTTCGTACTTCGCGTTGTGTTCTGGTCCGTCAGTTGGATCAGAATACGCAACATCTGTCTACATGAAATTGACTGCACACACACACACACACACACGTTTCTTGTATAAAAGAATAGCAATACTTTATTTACATAATCTACTTAACAGAGGTTATCAATATACACAGCCCAGCGGCGGTGAATACCGCTCGGGAATCAAAGTAAATGCTAAGGAAGTTCCAGTTACCTCCGAACTCTTGTAATTAATCTCAGGTCTTTCTCATCACACATTTAATCACTTATCTCTGTCCATATTCCCTACTCCACAGTATGATTAACAAATATCCAGCTTCCTATAATAAAAGATTCAGTCTCACTCATTCCTTTAACTACATTCAACTTCTTCTTCCTCTTTTCTCTTTCACTGATACCTAACAGGTGTCGTGGTTTATATCATTTGTCGTTCTTGTGCTGCTCGAATTGTCTGAATTAGTGATTTTCCTTTGTTGTTACATGTCTCTGTCACTGCATCTATCCATCTTCTTCTGGGTCTTCCTCTTGTTCTTTTTCCATGCATTCTCGAGAAGAACGCCCTTGATGGTGATTGGTGAGGATTCATTCTGACCAGGTGGCCAAACCATTTAAGTTGTTGTTGTTCTATATATTCTTTGCAGGGTTTTGTTCCTACCATTTTTCTTATTATTATGAACTACAGGTTATGAACTACATTCAACTACTTAAACGAAATGTCCACATTATGGTTGTCCATACACACGGCCTAGCTGATATGGGCATTCGCCCTGTTACCACTGAAATATATCCACTTCTCAAATAACGTGGATTACGAGTAATTGCCTCTACGAATCTTTCTCAACACTGCATCCTTTACACTTGTAGCTAACATGAAGGATCCATTTCTCTACTAACTTAGATCGACTGTGTCTTTCTACCTCCTTAGCTTACATGTGATCTCCTATTGTTTTCTCTCTGCCCGGCTCTCAAGTATCTCATGTCTCAACCAATTAAAAACTACCTACGTCAATCTACCATCCAATGAAATCTCCCCACGTCATAGTCCTAACTTAAACTTAACACGTCCCTTAACTGCAATCATCCCTTTGTGATTCTAATCCTTTTCTGATAATCACGAGATTTTCCTATCTCTGCTCACCTAAACAATTAGCTCATAACTATCCCGTGAATGTCGCTTTCCCTAAACACACGATGGTTCTCTCAATTCTCCTTTAAAATCCATTATTTCCCTACATCCTTACATCCACTGTAACACCTACATTTACCTTATTAACAGTTATGTTCCTAAAAACAAAAGCAAAAATGCTCTTAATTCAGCTACTTTAATCAGAAATGGTTTTTATAACCTTTTGTTCCAGTTATATGAGCACGATTTTTTTTTTGTTATGTTAAATAACAGTGAGAAAATGAAAATTCATCTAAAGCAGGCGTTTTGTTCGGGAAAATTTGTACAAGAAATCGGAGGAAGGTTAAAGAAGAGGATTTCAAGGTTTTAGTGGAAATAAATGAGAAAACGTCAATAAATTTGAAGTCGCAAAATCTGACTCAAAGGTCCAACGCCTATGTAACGAGAGTAAGATTTTGCGACTTGTGTTGTGGTACGGAAAGTATAAAACATAAAATTAATGGATTAACTGGAAATGTGACACGTTTTTTTTAGATCACTTCTTGCTGCCTAACAGAACTGTGACTAAGAAACATCTGTTCGAGGTTACCTTTCCGCTACAGGATTGTGGAAACTCCGATTACGTGACTGAGGTTGCGGCACAAACAAACACCAAAGACGTCATTGTCGTAGCATTGACTTCATGCATTTACGATCTAATGCTTGCTGTGAGTTATGTGCACTTTCTTTGATAAATATTAACCCGTTTTTTTTTTTAAATTGAAACCTTTTTCTAGTTTTGTGCACATTTGTTCAAGACAAACTTTTTGGCAACCGAGACGGAAGTGAAAGACAGTTCCCTCTTGTAATTTTTATGAGCAGCCACCTTTACAGTACGAGCACATTGCCGAAATCGGCATCGATATTTAACAAAAGAAGGTCAAAGTGAATTAAGTTGAAATCATTATAAATTATACTTCTTCTTCTTCTATTCTTACTCTGAAAAATTGATTTGTATATTGCCCTTTTTGCTTCCGTAGTTATTGCTTTGTTTTTCAATAGTGTTGATACTTGGCCTATAACTTGGCATGCTTTGTTACACCTTATATATATCTCGGTCTCTTGGTTATTGCCTTGTGTTAACGTGCTACCCAGATATTTAAAATTGGTAAATATTAGATAAATTATATGGTAATTAATAGATAAATTATACAGAAAGAGAAATATTTTAACATCACAGGAAGAAATCTACAAAGAACAAAAGAAAATACAGAAAACACTTAGACACACACACACACACACACACACACACACACACACACACACACATCATCATCGCTTGCCTTCTCCGCAACGAAGGTTGGCTACCATGGATCGCCATTCTACTCTGATTCGTGCTTTGATGGTGCAGGCTGACATAGATTGACTTGTCCATCTCTTGATGTTACTCGTCCATGTTAGTCTTGGTCTGCCTCTGCCTCTTTTGCCTTGTATTTTTCCTTCCAATATTACTTTTAGTAGGCTGTTGTGTCTTTTAACATGCCCCAAACATTTAATTTGTCTTGTCTTAATTGTGTTCAGCAGTTCTCTTTTTATTTTCAGTTGTTTTACACACACACACACACGCACGCACGCACGCACATATATATATATATAAGAAGCACAACTATGACAGTCAAATATATTATGTTAAATACAAAACAGTAAAATATTTTCAACTCCAACGTTAAATTCCCCCGGAATCGATAACATCCCAGTAGAAAAGCTAACAGCAGCGGGAGAGGCAAGATGTAAATGACTACACAGAATATTCAACGCTGCGTGGATACAACAGCAAGTCCCAGACGATTGGAAACAGTCCATTATATTACCAATATGGAAAAAGAAGGGCAGCAGAAGAGACTGCAACCAATATAGAGGAATATCGCTATTAAACCACACAGGGAAGTTATATGCCAAGATAGTTGAAAAAAAGATTGAGATCAATTATAGACCCACAACTAAGCGATGCTCAGATGGGCTTCAGGAGGAACAGAGGTTGCACAGATGCCCTATTTATCATAAAACAACTAGCGGAGAAAACAATGGAGCATAATAAAATACTATATGCAGCTTTTATTGACCAAGAAAAGGCATTCGATAGGGTGGACAGGGAACAACTATGGTCCGTATTCCCCTTGTACGGAGTGAGTCACCACCTAGTAGAGATATGCAAGAGCCTCTATGAAAGTAGTCGCACTACAGTAAAATCTTCAGCAGGCTACTCTAAACATTTCACCATTAACTCCGGAGTAAGACAAGGCTGCGTGCTTTCCCCTTTACTTTTCGTCACATATAGGGACAATATATGCAAATTAGCATGCCCAATCAAAGGAAATATACCAACACGGATGATAACAAGCGATAACACAAAAAAGGACGAAATATACGTACCAGAAAACAAAAGAAGAAAGGAAGAAATAAATGAAATAATATTTACAGACGACCAAGTTCTGATACATGAAACAACTGAGGACCTACAAGAACATATCAACAGGCTAAACAACACTTGTAAACAATACAACATGAAGATCAACATAAGCAAAACCGAAGTAATGGCAATAGCGAGAAAGAAAGAAAAACTAAACATAATAATAGATAATGCGCCTTTGAAGCAAGTAGACTATTTTAAATATCTGGGTAGCACGTTAACACAAGACAATAACCAAGAGACCGAGATAGATATAAGGTGTAACAAAGCATGCCAAGTTATAGGCCAAGTATCAACACTATTGAAAAACAAAGCCATAACTACGGAAGCAAAAAGGACAATATACAAATCAATTTTTCTACCAACTCTGTGGTATCAGTGCTAGAATTGGACGCTGGACTCTAGAACAATAAGAAAGATAACGACCACCGAAATGAAATGTGTCGGAAGAATGACAGGAAACAGCTTAAGGGACAGAGTAAGAAACACTGACCCGAGGAAGAAACTCGAAATTAAATCAACCATCGAATACATAAAGAAACAACAGATAAATGGGTTCGGCCACATAACAAGACAAAAAGAACTAACAATGATGCAAAGAGCCATAAACAAACTCTACGAAAAGGCCAGATTAAGAGGAAGACCGAGAAAGAGATGGATAAAGGGAATACTAGAGTCACTAGGAGGAATAACATCGGAAGAGGCCAACAGAAGAGCAAAGATTTGCAGATTGTTTCTCCCCTAGACGCCAACGGCAACAGAGGAAGGGTATGAGAAGAAGAAGAATGTTAAATTAGTTCTATTAATTTGCTGTGAAACACGGAGAAACAACAAAAATTACAATCATGAAAACTGTCATTAATGAATGCTTGCACAGAATAAAAGGATGGAGATGGTAGGACAACATCACAACTTAGAGCTTTTTGATAGCGCCAGTCAAATATCAGCGGACAAAGATACGACAAAAACAATGACACTAAATAGTACACACTGTGGAATCAAACTGAGAGCATTACACGAGACCTTTTATTGGATTCCCCTGGGGAAGGCCAAAATAAACTTGGAGAAGAAAAGCGGTAGAAGAGATGAAGAGGATGGAGAAAAATAAGGAACAATCTTAAAAGAATGCCCTGGAAAGTTTTTGATGAAATCCTAGGCTCCATAGGAAAGGGAGAAGAAAATGTACCCAGTACTAAACAGAAAAGGTCTGAAATTATTGACATTTGTGATCAATGAATGAGTTTCAATATAGTTAGTTCCTTGTTGGCCCAAAATAGGTTTATATGGCAGAATTAATAGCTTTTTATGTCTGAAGATTCACTGATACTTCTTGCAGATATTGTTAGTTCTTAAGCCCTCTAAATTAATTGATCTTCATAGAGTTTCATTTTGTTTCCCTTGTTTTCGTTTGTCACCAGGCGAGCTGACATTTTATTTCTGTCTATTTTATTTGTTTAACAAGAAAAATATATCTTAAATGTTATATAGAGCAAGTCTTAACATATGGATGTGAATCATGGACAATAGGACAACAGACAAGAAAATCACTGGCGTCTGTAGAAATGTGGTTTTACAGAAAAATGTTGAGAATACCATGGACAGCTAAGAAGAGTAATGAAAATGTTCTGAAAGGGGTCAAAGCAAAAAGAGAGCTAATTTCCACTATTAGGAAGAAACAATCATCATTTTTTGGCCATGTAATGAGAAGAGAACAACTGGAATATATTGTAACAACTGGAAAAATTGAGGGACGAAGAGATAGAGGGAAGCAAAGAGAAACAATACCAGACAGCGTAAGAGAATGGGCAGTAGGTCAACAACAGAAATGATAGATAATTGTCGAAATCGAAAGCTGTGGAGAGACATGATCACCTACGCCAGCAGGCCAGGTATTTGATGATGCTTCTATTTATGGTGTGTATTTTAAATAAATGATCTTAATAAACGGGTGTTGGCCTTTGTGCTTTTCAATATGCATATTTGCGAGCTGGGAGACTGACATAGCAGATGAAGTTAAAAAGATTAAAAATGCAGAAAGACGTCCTATAGCTCGTTTCAAATCATGTGCCCAAATTTTAAAATCGATATCTTTTTAATCTCTTTTTGTAATTTTTTCAAAATTTGCATGTAAAGTTATAATGATTAGAACCCAACTGGGAATTAATTTCATTTAAAAAAAAACATTTGGTTATTTTTGTTGCTTATTTGATTTATATAAATTTATAACGACCCATTGATGTAGTCAAAACTTAATGTTTACAGTATTTTAAGTTAAAAATAGCGATTAAAAATCCATACACGGTACAATTGACGTTTTGGCACGCACTCCACGTGGGCTTTCTGACACAATTAGACACTTGTAGAAAACACGAGGCATTGTGTGTTCCATTTCCGTTCATTCAGCGGCGAAGACCGTCCTCGAACTGAGCAGACAATAATTCTCCTGGTGTTTTGTCTTATCCAATTATTTCCCCATTACGGCCACGCCTTTACCTAGTGAAAATTAATCATAGACCAGCAACTACGGTAATTTCTATTCTTTAGGGCTTCACAATTTACAATTTTGACAAACATCAAAGAAATATCGCCGCTTTAAGAAAACTGCAGCTGCAAGATATTTGTTAAATATACATTTAAAGGGTCTTTTGCATTCTAATAACATTTGGAAAATTTCAAAAGTTTTTAACAAACGGTTAGAGACTAATAGCGTTTTGAAGTTGGGCACATGATTTGAAACGAGCTATAACTCGTATAACTTTTGCCTCATATGAAGGGGCTAACGAACCAATAAGAATGTCTCCAGTAGGATAGTACACATCACATAACACAACATTATTGTGTTCATAAATAAATAACGCAAGAATTGTGATCCCATTTTATTTATTATTACTAGGTGTCTCACTTGCATCTTCCACACACTCGATTTCGTTGGCTTTTGTATCCGACGGACAACAACAAGACCTTTCAGTGGGATGGCGTCCAAGAGTTTCTGACCTCTGATTTTCCCATTTTCCTCACTGAAAGAGGAAGATCTCCGGTAAAAACTCATGTGATTATATTACAAAATTATTACTATCTACATTTTGAAGTTTCAGAAAAATTATATATTTTTGAGTGTCCAAAGACACTATGCAACCTGTTGCTTTGCAAGTATTTCTATTTTTTGCATTTTATATTGAATTGTTATCGTTTTAAATTGTCAATGAATGCACTGAAGTGCAATTTCTCATGAAAAAAATTGCTTCATGATTATGTGAGCAATTAAAAAATGTATTATCTCGATATCTTTTTTTGATAATTAAAAATTTAAACAAATGTTATTTACATAGTAACGGCATAAAATAATATTTAATAATGATAATATGTTTCTTGGAAAAAAATAAGGATTTTTGTTTACCCTCAATTCTTTTTCACATTCTTTTTATGTTAAATTTACCTTAGGCGATATTTGCTTAAGATAAAAACGAGAAACCAACATTTAACATTTCAGTATTCTCTACTATTGTCAGGTCGGGTAATTTTATACTACTGTCTACTGTATGCAATAAACAGTACAACCTGCGGCTGCCCTGCTGCCTTGCAGGTATACTCAGGAGAGTAAAAGGCTAAGAGAGGGTACCCCGAAGTAAAACAACCTTACTGCCGTGTGGGTGAGACTTTTTGGTCAAAGGCTAGTGGAGCCAACCGTAAACAAACCGACGTAAGGCAACAGAAAACCACCGTTGTAATTTCTTTGTACCACCATGATCGCCACAATAATATAATTTTGAGAATACCATGGACAGCTAAGAAGAGCAATGAAAACGTTCTGAAAGCGGCCAAAGCAAAAAAGACGCTAATTTCCAATGTTAGGAAGAAACAATCATTATTTCTTAGCCATATAATGTGAAGGGAACAGCTGGAATATATTGTAACAACTGGGAAAATTGAGGGACGAAGAGGTAGAGGGAGGCTAAGAGAAAAGATACCAGACAGCTTAAGAGAATGGCTTGGCAGAAGGTCAACAACAGAAATGATAAATAACTGTCGAGATCGAAAGTTGTGGAGAGACATGATCACCTACACCAGCAGGCCCGGTACTTGATGATGATGATTCTCTACTAGTCTTATTAGTGGTCTAAATTATTTCTACACTCGACATTGATCAAAATCTTACTTCGCCTCACGCTATGGGTCTCTGGTAAGAGTTAGCATCCAGATAAATTGGCTATCGATGTAAGGTTTGCTCTAATCCTTCCGGTGTTAGTAACTACTGATATAAAAGGCCTAGTATTGTGTCACTTCCAGAATAAGACCTGATGTCTTCAGTGGAACCCGGTATTCAAAGAAAGTCATTACAGCGCCCCCCCCCCCAATCCTTTAAACGTCGACTTCTATGTTCTGTGAGCTAAGGGTTCTCATCGACATTAGATCAATATACAATATTTTCTTACTAAATTTTTACTATTCACCTATAGTGGACGTCTCACGTGACCACACACTCTCTCACCATACAGAATCGTCCAGTTTACTCACACACCAAGCTTCTCCAGTTCGTGAATCACGTGACAGCCAGCTTTCTGTCAGCTATTCAGGGTAAAGTAAACAATGGTAGTTGCCACTTAGACTGCACATCAGATTGTGAATCATGCCAGACACTCTGGGGAGAAAGACTCAAAGAGGTAAAAAATGTGACCAAGTTGTATCAGCGATTGTTAAGATGTGTGCATCGTTAGTGTTACACTTCTGGTCTACCTAATATTTATGTTAATAACATTTAGCCCAAGCTTAAATCAAATTAAGGACAAAAGGTAGTGTTCGATCCCAACCGACGGCTTCCAGGTTCACCCAGCTTTAATTGGGTACCGGATTTTTTTTTTTCTGGGAAAGTAAAGCGGCACGGGCGTTATACCGACCCCATTACCCCAAAAATCATGTTCTCAAGGTCTGTAAAATGTATGTTCACTAACACCATATTCCCTATACGCCACTTGGCGTAACGGGGGGCTCTTTACTTTTTTTTAAATTTAAATCAAATTGAAAGAACATGACACGCACTTTCATATGGGCAGTAGACAATGTCGAAACCGAAATACGCAGCTAGCAGACCCACAGAGATGCATACTAACTGTGGCTACTTTAAAACGAGTAAGAAAAAAAAAAACTAACAACACAAAAGAGTTGATAATATATTCTTGACATGGATCTTTGATCGCAATGAAACATAGTTCTTGTCTAAGAAAATTACTTTCGCGTTAGGCTAGATGTTACGTTAAAAAAAGACAATTATCTTTACAGAATTTTCCCCTTTATTGGATTTGCCTGGAAAGGGTGTTGGGGGGGGGGAGAGATTGTGGAGAGGAGAATTAAGGCCGATTGTCCAGTGAAGTCGCCACGCAGTGTTGGAGTCTAAGTTTTATTTCATTAACATTTTTGACCCCATCATGATTCAAAACCAGTTGTCCGATTTATTAGAAAGGAAGATTATGTTATCAAACTACCAAAGAAAGGAAGTTTACAGACTGCACAAATTATATAATTATGCTACTATCAGTGCCAGGAAAATTATTAAGCAGAATCATTTTGGAGATACTAGAAAAGGCCGTAGATAAACATTTGAGAGATGAACAAGTATGTTTTATGAAAATCAGATCATGCACTGATCAAATAACTACTATACGTAAAATAGTTGAACATAGGTTGGAATTACCAGTCCCCACTTTATACTGGATTCACAGATGACGAATTATTGCATGTGATAGTGACACAGAGGAATGCTTTGGAAGTTGCTGAGTCATTACGGAATTCCCATAAAGTTTAATAACTTGATAAGAACAATGTATGAAGGAATTAAATGTAGTATGGTGCACGAAGGGCAGCTTTAAGAAACATTTGAAATAAGAACAGGAGTAAGGCAGGAATGTCTTCTATCTCCATTTCTCTTTTTACTGGTCATAGATTGGGTTATGAAAATAACTCACAATGTTACAGTTTATCATATTTCATTTTTATTCCTGACTAATTATTCACTGCTGGACTTGACTGTTGTTGATTCCGTATGAGAGCTATCTCATGAGAGGATTACTCTCAACACAGCATCACATTTAGCACACTTAATAAATTCGATAACTAACAGTTGGTTGTGTTACAGCATAATCAATCATAATCCGTTATTATTCTGACAACATTTATTTTAACATACACATTCAATAACAGAATGAACATCAGTAAGATTCTTAAGCCTGTTACAATTCTGAGTTGATAGATTTGATCAGAATTTAACTTGTGTTCGTACTATATTCCACGTAACTCCGAACTGTTCTCAGTTATAATTGAGTACTCTATCTTTAATGCATGGTTCAGAAATTCTCTAACAACTTTTACTATATCTATTCTGACTTTATTACTATTCTACAAACACTCTGCCTTGGTGCAGTTCCTAAATTTCGTCTAACGTCTACTCTTCTAATGGCATCTCTTTCTATCTCCGAACAAGTAAATCTGTTCCTACATCTCTAAATAGAGAGTCGGCTATAGCCGAGCTAAACTCCTTTAGGCTACACTTCTGCTGGTATATCCTGCTTGCTTCGAAGAGACCGGAAAAACTATTGTGAAAGACTGTAAAATGTTCAGAATCTCTCTCGACCTGTCCCGTTTGTGGTCCGCTAGGTCCCACCTATCTCTTCGGCATTCTGGAAAACCTGGCGTGCTCAGTCCTGGGAACTCTGCCTTACAATTCTAGGACTCTCTTCCCGCTTACTGATTGCTTGTTACTTATCTATCATTTCATGAGGAATCTTGATAGACATCTGACAATCACTCCTTTGGCTCCGCTTCTCCCCAAGAAAGCCATTTCCTTGATGGTCTTTCTCTGTCAAAGTGTGCTACCAATACGTGGTTTGATCTGTTGGAATTGCCGTCTTTTCTTGTTGTTCTGTCCATTCCGCTGAATCTACACAAGAGTATTACCGCTAGTTACGCCTAACCATGGGAGCGGCGATAGCTCAGTGGTTAGTGAACTGGACTACAAAGGACAAGAGGTCAGGTTTGATCCTGATCGACGGCTTTCAGGTTCACCCAGCTTTAAATGAGTACCGAATTTTTTGCTGGAAAAGTAAAGCGGCACGGGCGTAATATCGTCCACATTACGCCGAAAATCATGTGCCGAAGGTCTATGAAAAATATGATCACTAACACTATATTCAATATACACCACTTGGCGTGACGGGGCTCTCAACATTTGCATTTTTTAACGTCTAACCTTCCTCAGTCCGGTTAACAAATTCAAGATCATTAACTTTTTGATCTCCTTGACTCTTGTTTTTTTTTCTTTGTCCTGTCTTATCCTTTCTAATTGTGCACACTATTACAAGAAATAACATAAATGAAATCCAGTAATTACTGACCAAGAAACTTGATGATGTAGTCTTTGCTGATGACATGGTCTCCTTTCACATAATCATCTACAGATGGCACGATAAATGGGCATATTTGATGCGAGATCGCAATAGTTGGGACTGAAAATAGATAGAAATAAGAAAACAATATGAGAATTAATGCAGTTGGCAAAAATTCAATAACAATAGGAGAAATACCTCTGCTAGGATTGCAGTCTTACAAATATCTGGCCAATACTATTGACAAAGAAGGAGGAACAGAGAATGATAACAAAATAAGGATCCAAAAAGCAATAGTAGCCTTCGTTGCACAGGGAAAACATATGAAAATCCAAAGAAATTAGGTTAAATACAAAAATACACTTTTTCAACTCCAAAATTAAGTCAGTACTGTTATATGGCTGTGAAACATGGAGAAAAACAAAAATAACAATCATGAAGATACAGACTACAATATTACTGGATACATGTAACATTAATAGATGCTTGCGCAGAGTAAAAGGATGGAAAGGTTAGGACAAAAGCATACACTGAGAAAGTCAACTGAGAGTATTACACGACAGGTCCATTTTTGGAATCCACAGGAGAAAAGACAAAGAGAAAGACCGAAAAAATATTCTTGGCGAAGCTAGGTGGAAATAGAGATGAAGATGATGGAGAAAACATGGAGTGACCTTAAAAGATTGGCAAGAAGCAGAACGGCTTGGAAAGGCGTTTGTTGCTAACTTGTGCTCCACTGAGAGTTGAAAGGAAGAAGATTAATGGGTTGAAAATAAATATAAAAGTGTATAAAACAGCTTTGCTGAAAAGAATACAGTCCAAAAATTATTTGTAAAATTCGACTACACACGGGTCTCAGTTTTATAATGCAAAAACATGCACTATTATATAGATAAATTTCTACTTTGCTTTAGTCACAGTTCTGGGAGACATTGTCACACCGACCAGAGAGGAAGAATGAATGAACCCCTGCCAGGTAAGTGGACAGATAATGGGTCACACCTAATCACGTGACTACACAGGCAGGGCAGGGAGGACAGAATTTTACGGTCAACAGATGTACATGAAGAAAAATGGTAAAGGAATGCCTCTATTGAAAGTTAGGAAGAAAAGGTACATAGCGAAGGGGATAGGAAGAGTGGAAAGTAGCTAAAGGTAGAAATGGGAAACAAATATTAAGATTTAAAAAAAAAACAATTAAGATTTTTTAAAAATTAAATAAATTTATCCCTCTGGGATTGAGAAAACCAAGACGGGGCTTGAGTCGGCTCTCCGAGGTGAATCGGGTGAGATCATCAGTGGAGCAGGAAACTTGCATAGAAGAACTGACTGAAAGCCAATGGGCGTGCGCGGCGTACTATGATGTGAAATCGTAATCTAAAGTCTAAGAGCTTACTAATCTGTGACTATTTAACAACCTACTATTTTAAATTATTTTTTCTTTCAATGAAAGATTTTGTTCTCTTGAATCCGTATCACGCAGGTCCCAGGCCAGATGTACGAAGTCTACACATCCCACAGCCGGCCTGAGAAATGCACGATCATCTTTGATTTAAACAGAGCTACAACTAAAAACATTGTTTACGTAAGTTTATACTGAATTAATGAAATAGGAAAACAACGATAACATAAGTTTAATTCGAATCAATTGGAAAACACCTAATTCTTTTTTTTTTTTCAAAAATAATTTGGAAAATCGACATCTGTCTAACTTACATTAGAAACAAATGTAATCTCAAAGTGATGACTCATCGTTTTATGTGAAAGTTCACCATTATGTAAGTTTTAAGTGAATCATATATATGAATATTATCAGCTCAGGCTTTATGAGCGATGTTTTTGTCTGCATGAATCAGAATACATAAAATGAACAGAATAGGGTATGCCGGTATGCCAAGGCTATCATTATCTCATACAACGTGTATGCGTACAATTACCAAACCTTGTTTGTAAAAAAAAAATCAGTGAAAATGAATTTTCCAAGATGGAAGCCTAGAGAAGATAAACCCAGTTTTGAAATCATCATCATCATCATCATCATCAAGTACCGGGCCTACTGGCGTAGGTGATCATGCCTCTCCACAACTTTCAATCTCGACAGTTCTTGATCATTTCTGTTGTTGACCTTCTACCAAGCCATTCTCTTAAAGCTGTCTGGTATTTTCTCTCTTTGCTTCTCTCGCAATCTACGAAAAAATGAAGCACTGTTGTGATGTATTGTCCCCTTATACTGAGATACACAAATAAAGATTAATAAAATCATGACTAATTCATTACTCATAACTTAGGTCAAAATGAATAGATTCTTCTTTATGCTGGGCATGACACACGATCAAACGGCCTGGACAAAATCATCTGACGGGAATTATTAAAACAACGAGGACGGAGTAGACATCCAGTGTGAAATAGATCAATGATAGCAAATATTGTATTGCGAAAATATTCATGCACACCCATGAACTTACAAGAAGAGGAAAGAAGAGAGACCAAGAACCACCAATCTTTTGTGTCAGTAGCTCAAAGGCTACAAAAGGAACCAAGTAAGCAGGAACAGTTTTAATAATGCAGAATATTGCAATAACTAGACCCACATTTTCTGTAAGCTGTCCTTCAATAAAACTAGGAGAGATACCTCTATGAGATGTACAATCTTACATATATCTGGGCAGTAATATAGATAAAGAAGGAGGAACAGAAAATGATACCAAAATAAGGATATCAAAAGCAAGAGGAGCTTTCATTGCACTGAGAAACATATGGAAATCCAAAGAAATTAGGTTAAATACAAAAATATAAATTTTCAACTCAAATGTTAAGGCGGTCTTATTATATGGCTGTGAAACATGGAGAACAACAAAATTGATAATCACGAAGATACAGACTTTCATTAATGGATGCTTACGCAGAATAAAAGGATGGAAATGGCAGGACAAAATCACTAACATAGAATTATGGAAATGTACCAGTCAAACACCAGTGGATAAAGAGTTACAGCGAAGACGATGGCGCTGGATAGGACACACACTACGGAAGTCAACTGAGAGTATTATACAACAGGCCTTTTTTTGGAATCCCCAGGGGAAAAGACAAAGAGGAAGACCAAGGAACTCTTGGAGAAGACAGAAGCAGAGATGAAGATGATGGGGAAGACATGGAATGATCTTAAAAGAATGGCAAAAAACAGAAAGACTTGGAAAGTGTTTGTTGAAGACCTATGCTCCACTGGGAGCTAAAAAGGTAGAAGAAGAAGAAGAAGGCCCGCATTTTACACACCATTTATATGGTCTCATTTCAAGATTACGTCCCTGTTTTTCAAAATAGGAGCGATCTTCCTTAAGCACAATTATTAATTTACCAGCCATTTAGGTAATTTGCTGGTGTTCCTTAACATAGACAGATTAAGAACGATTCGCTGAAGTTTAAAAGTTCAGAGTTGTATTTTTTTGTATAGTCCGTTCAGAAATTCATAATCACACCTGAATTAGTTTTGCGTGATAACTGCTTGTTATTTTGGTTTCAAAATTTGCATGCAATCTTAGAATATTGATGACGCAAAGACTTTGGTATTTTTTATTCCACAAACACAACAGATTTTGCACATCAGCGAATTCCTTTGATCTTTTATGACGATATCACACAAGTTGATTCAAATTTTAGAGTTTACAGTAATCGTGTTAAATTTTCCAGTTTACTGCAATTCTTGTCAGAGGCTTATCTACATAGTGCTTAATTGTGGGTGTTGTTCGTTATGTGTATTTGCAAACATGAATTCAATTGGTTACAATTGCTGATATAGTAAAAAAGTAACCTTTTGCATAGTTATAAATTTGCATTTCAAACTCATTGTAATTTAGATATAAATGTTGGTATTTAAAGTCAACAAATTGTCTACTGAGTCTTCACAAAATTAATAAAGATACGCCTTCCCTTCGGTAATTAATGCCAAGGCCGTGGTGCGTCATGTCGTAAAATAACAATTCAGTTTTGTGCACGGGATTTTCCTGAAGTTAGTGTTTCTGCAATAGCCAAACTATTTTACGTGAACGACCGCACCAAATTAATGTATATATCCTAAAATGGTGTCAAATTCGAACAGGGTGAATTTAATATAGCCTAAAGAAGAAAACTTTTAGACTAGATTAAATTTATCAGAGCAAAAAATATTTCTATAACGTCATGAATATTCTGAGATTGCATGCAAATTTTGAAACCAAAATAACAAGCGGTTACCACGCAAAACTAATTCAGGTGTGATTATGAATTTCTGAACGGACTATAGCTTAACATGAAGGTTAAAATATTCAATTCCTATGAAATGCGTTGTAACTTGAACATTTTTATTCATGATCTAATTTAACAGCTTGGAAACTGGTCTCAGGATACAGGGCTGAACGTGGACGAAGTTGTATACCCTCAAAGTTTCATTAACACACAGCTCTCTGTTGTCGTTGTTGTGGTGAGTCCAGCTAACCAACGAAATGTTAGTCCAGGGCTATAACACACAGCTCTCTGTTTCGTTGTTGTGGTGAGTCCAGCTAACCAACGAAATGTTAGTTCAAGGCTATAACACACAGCTCTCTGTTGTCGTTGTGGTGGTGAGTCCAGCTAACCAACGAAATGTTAGTCCAGGACTATAATACACATCTCTCTGTTGTCGTTGTGGTGGTGAGTCCAGCTAACCAACGAAATGTTAGTTCAAGGCTATAACACACATCACAAATATTTGTTAGCGACATTCCCTCCTATTTTCACAGTCCCGTTGTCTTCGTTTCCGTGCCATTTCCATTGCCAAAAGTAGTGATTTTCACAAGAGAAATCCAAACAGCTGTCTGTTTTTACAGCGATTTTATTTCACTCGAAAATTTGATAAATAATTAGCTCGAGTATTTGATAAATAATTAGCTCGAGTATTTGATAAATAATTAGCACGAATATTTGTTAAATAAGTAGCTCGAATATTTAATAAATAATTAGCTCGAATATTTGATAGATAATTAGCTCGAATATTTGATAAATAATTAGTTGGAATATTTGATACATTTTGTTGTATCTTCTGGTAAAATATTTCTGTGGAAATGGGAGGTTTGGTCTAAATATCAACTGGAAAGCCATCGAATAAAGAAAATCATATTTGCTAAGACCAGCCAGTAATATATCTCAATCTGTATACTGAAGAGTAGACACACTTTAATCGGACATGCTTTCAGAATTATCGCAAAAAACCCTTTTAAACGGACAGTAGAAAGCAAAATAAGAAAAGGACGGCTACAAGAGGCTATGCATAACCATTAATAGTCAATGATCAAACATGAGTTTCAAAATACAGAAATCATGTAAGAACTAAGAGCAAAATGTCTCAGATGGCAAGCAAAGGGTTTCTCCTTCTGTATGTTGTATGCCCAGTGTTTGTCTAGAGTGTGAATGAATGTGGACACCTTTTGGTGTCGATATGTTTATTGAAAAAGGAATTGAAGTCAACAGTCACAACATAAATAATTTGCGATATGCGGATGACACAGTCTTAATAGCAGAGACAGAGAACGAACTACAAGAAATGATAGACATAATAGTAGAAGAAAGGAAAAAAAGGTCTCAGTCTGAATAGTAAGAAAACAGAAGTAATGGTTATATCGAAGAAACAATCATCACCATCATACAGTATAAAAATAAACGAGACAAATCTGAAACAAGTACAACGTTTAAAATACTTGGGCACAATAATAACATCAGATGGGAGATGCACCACAGAAATAAAAAGCAGAATAGCTCAGGCCAAAATGGTATTTCAGAAAATGAAAAATATCTTATGCAACAAATCTATGTCAATAAAAATGAGAAAGAGAGTTCATCGGTGCTATATAGAACCAATTCCGACCTCTGAAAGTGAATCATGGACAGTAGACAAACAAATGAAAAGACGATTAGAGGCCACAGAGATGGGATTTCTCAGAAGAATGTTGAAAGTTCCCTGGACAGATAAAAAGACCAATGAGGAAGTTCTCAAAGAGGCCAACACAAAAAGGGGGCTCTTAAAAAACATCAGAAAGAAGCAATCAACATTTTTCGGGCACATCATGAAAAGAGGAAAGTTGGAATACTTGGTTGCGGCTGGCAAAATAAGGGGAAAGGGAGATCGCGGACGACAAAGAGAGAAAGTACTGGATAGCTTGGTGTCATGGCATGAAAAACGGTCAACAACAGAACTGATACGATGTACTGTAGATAGAAGATTGTGGAAGGACATGATCGCCTACGCCAACCGGCATGGTACATGATGATGATGATGATGTTTATTGACATGTTTCTTTGCTTGACTTAGAAAGAACTTCTTAAAAATAAGTAAAGAAAGAGCTACTTAATATTCATTTTAAAAAGTATTAAATATTATTAGAATTTCGTAGAAGAAAAAAAAACACACAAAAAAGGCAAAGGTAAAGTACAAGACTTGAATCGGCGTCAAAGCACACGAGTTTCCATGCGCTCGGTCGCCTATCCAGAAATGTTCGGAAATATTTGTATTGTGTCGCCTCAAGCATCGAAACTCAGATGCGAGGCAACATTGCTCACCTTCCTATGGTAATACCTTGGTACCCATTTCTGCCAACGGCTGGGTCGACCGTATGGGGTATATATATTTTTTTTTCCAACCACGAGTAGAATTCACACTGCTCCCAGCGGAACTCGAACACGGGTTGTCCGAACGGCGGTAATCCAGTCGGGTGGTATTCCCAACTAGGCTACCGAGGTCCCCGAGACACACACACACACACACACAAAAACCGCCGTGAAGTTCAAAAGCGAGATATTAATTTTAACTGTAACGCTGACATCAGAGAAAGATCTAATCAATGATGAAATAAATTTTAAACCTATAAATCGAAAGATTATTACACATAATAATACAACAAAAGTATTAAACATTAATTATTAAGCTCGAATATTTTCATTGTTTTAGGAGCCACCATTTGTTTTTCGAAACCAAAGCGAGAGTGGCGTCATTGGTTACTATGGTTACAGCATTGATGTCCTGAAAGAAATCTCCAAGAAAGTTGGTTTCACCTACACAGTCTCCGAGTGTGACGAAGGAGGTTATGGTCTGCTTCATCAAGGCAAATGGACAGGCTGCATAGGGAACGTTGTCAGGGGGGTATGTTATTACATGAACTGCTTATATTTAACTATGGGAGCCGCGATAGCTCAGTGGTTAGTGAACTGGATTACAAAGGACAAGAGGTAGGGCTCGATCCCAACCGACGACTTCCGGTTCATCCAGCCTTTAATGGGTACCGGAGTTTTTTTTCTGGGAAAGTAAAGCGGCACGAGCGTAATACCGACCATATTACCCCAAAAAACATGTGCTGAAGGTCTGTAAAGTTGATGGTCACTAACACCACATTCCCTATACGCCACTTGGCGTGACGGTGGTGCTATACTTTTTTTAAAAATTCTTTTAAATATTTTACTGCTGTATATGTTAAACATTTTGCGACAAATCTTTATATGTTTACGTTATCATTTAAAACAAAAACGTTTTACAGGTTATAATAAAACTGTTGCTAGTGCAAGTGACAGCTATTTCCTATAGTTTGTACATTTTAAATTTCTTGCTATATATTCATTTTTATGTAATTTTTAAAAAATAATTAGTTCATTTAAACGTAACTTGTTGCTATTTTTAAATTCCTTTTCATGTAACATTAATTAAATTCTTTCAAATGTCACATCTTATTCTTCCTCTTCTTCTATCTTTCAACTACCTGCGGAGTCTTTAAAAAACACTTTCCAAGCTGTTCTGTTTCTTTTCATTATTTTAAGATCATTCCATGCCTTCCCCATCATCTTCATCACTGCTTCCATCAGCCTTGTAAACAAATATTTTGGTCTTTCTCTTTGTCTTTTTCCTTAGGGGTTCATCTTTTTTTCTCTTATTGTGGATGAGATCGTTGGTTGCCTGGCCATTTTTTTATCTCTTTATTAGTCTTGATCGATGGCTTGACAAGCTGTCATTGTAAAAAGTATTGTTATGGAAACAGCGCCATAGATTTTAGAGCAGTGATCTCTGCAATATGTGTCACTTTGGCACGCAAGGTTTCTGTTTTTGAGATTGTGGTTCTGCCCTATGTGCCGTCTTCGGCTCGAAAGGAAAATAGATAGATATTAGTTTTGAATTCATTCCATTGTACACAGCGTATTCATTTTAGGCATTTGTCTTCAAAGCGTTTAGATTTTTCTCAATCTCATTTATTGTTTTCCAACTTCTATGTGCGTAAGATGGGATTTCTCAGAAGAATGTTCAAAGTTCCCTGGACAGCTAAATAGACCAATGAAGAAATTCTCAAAGAGGCCAACACAAAAAAGGAGATTCTAAAAAACATCATAAAGAAACAACATTTTTCGGGCACATCATGAGAAGAGTGAAGCTGGAATACTTGGCTGCAATTGGCAAAATAAAAGGAAAAAGAGATCGCGGACGACACAGAGAAAAAATACTGGATAGCTTGGTGTCATGGCATGGAAAAACAGTCAACAACAGAACTGCTACGATGCGCTGTAGATAGAAGATTGTGGAAGGACATGATCGCCTACGCCAACCGGTACGGCACGTGATGATGGTGATGATACGCATTAGTAAGGGTTGATAAAACGCTTGAGTTAAATATTTTAAGTTTAGCTTTCATGTTTAGTATTTTTTATTTCCATACTTTGTTCAGGTTTTTTTAAAATTTGCTGCTGCTTTCACTATTCTGCTTCTGATCCCTTTCTTTGTTTCACCTTCTTGATCTATATTACCACCAATGTATATATAGTTGTCTGCTCTTTCTAAATTTCTTACGATTAGATATATACTACCTTCTTCGGTATTTTAAAAATTTATTACTAAAAATAGTCTCAATATCCCTCATCTAGGAGGCAGATGTTATACTAGGGGCACTAACTGTGACGGCAGAACGTGATCAAGTTATCGACTTTACTCTCCCCTACTACAGTTTTGCTGGTATACAGATTGTGATGAAGAAACAGTCAGTCAACATTAACCTCTTCTATTACGCCAATGTGTTTACCACTCGGGTAGGCTGGTATGAAGTTAACATGTACTGTACAGTGGGCTTGTGTGAATGAAAGATATTGAATTATCAATTATAGGAAACACAATAAAACCGATTTAGATTAGATCGTTTCTTAAACAAAATCTAAGCATTATTCAAATTAAGAAATTGATGTTTGGAAAACAGGAGTAACAGAACGGTGATAATTTCAATGATTTATATGTCTACAACAGACTAGAAAATCACTGGAGTCTGTAGAAATGTGGTTTTACAGAAGAATGTTGAGAATACCATGGACAGCTAAGAAGAGTAATGAAGAGGTTATGAGAAAGGTCAAAGTAAAAAGAGAGCTAATTTCCAATGTTAGGAAGAGACAATCATCATTTTTTGGTCATGTAATGAGAAGAGAACAACTTGAATATATTGTAACAACTGGAAAAATTGAGGGACGAAGAGATAGAGGAAAGCAAAGAGAAAAAATAACAGACAGCTTAAGAGAATGGCTCGGCAGAAGGTCAACAACAGAAATGATAAATAGCTGCCGAGATCGAAAGTTGTGGAGAGACATGATCACCTACGCCACTAGGTCCGGTATTTGATGATGATGATGATAATATATATGTGATTTATAGCCTAAACAAAAGCAATCGACAAAGTAAAACACGTGGAAATAATCAATATGCTGGAGAAATTAAACATTGATGGCAAGGATCTGCAAATGATATAAAACATGTACTGGCAACAAACAGCAGCTGTACAAAGTAGCAACCAAACAGGACAATTCCAATTGATAAAACAAGGAGTCGGACAAGGCTGTGTTCTGTCACCGGATTTGTTTCCACTTTACGGCGAATATATTATGAGATCAATAGTAGACAAAAATGGAATTGAAGTCAACTATCGTAACATAAATAATTTGCGATATGCGGATGGCACAGTCTTAATAGCAGAGACAGAGAACGAACTACAAGAAATAATAGACATAATAGTAGAAGAAAGCAAGAAAGGTCTCAGTCTGAAAAGTAAGAAAACATAAGTAATTGTCATATCAAAGAAACAAGCATCACCATCATGCAACATAAAAATAAACAGGACAAATCTGAAACAAGTGCAACGTTTCAAATACTTGGGCACAATAATAACATCAGAAGGAAAATGCATCAAAGAAATAAAAAGCAGAATAGCACATGTCAAAATAGCATTTCAGAAAAATTAAAGATATCTTATGCAACAAATCTATACAATAGAAGGGAGAAAGAGAGTTCATCGGTGCTATATAGAACCAATTCTGACCTATGGCAGCGAATCATGGACAGTAGACAAACAAATGAAAAGACCATTAGAGGCCACATATATGGGATTTCTCAGAAGAATGTTGAAAGTTACCTGGACAGCTAAAAGACCAATGGGGAAATTCTCAAAGAAGCCAACACAAAAAGAGAGCTCATAAAAAAAAAAAAACATCAGAAAGAAACAATCAACATTTTTCGGCGACATAATGAGAAAAGGAACGTTGGAATACTTGGTTCCAACAGGCAAAATAAAAGGAAAGAGAGATCGCGGACTGATAAAGAGAGAAAACACTGGATAGCTTGGTGTCATGACATGGAAAACAGTCAAACAATAGAACTGATACGATGCACTGTAGATAGAAGATTGTGGAAGGACATGATCGCCTACGCCAACCGGTATGGCACATAATGATGATGATGATGATGATTACAATAATGAAATTACCTTATTCATATTACCTGCTCATTGTTACTGAAGTTATAGCCACAATATCCTGCGTAAAGAAATGTCTCCAGTCTTTTTCAAGACATTTATATCCACATTTGTGTGGATTTACAAAGTAAATACACATCGACGGGTTCAATATTTGTTTAGTTGTTCACTTACAGGTCTTGTAGATGTAAATACACACCCTTGTACACATAAATAAGGAGACAGACAGACAGACAGACAGAGAGAGAGAGAGAGAGAGAGAGAGAGAGAGAGAGTAAAGTTGGAAAAATAAAAAATAATCAACTTCAGTATATTAAAAAAAGATGTCTTATAGTACAATAGGTCTTGATTGACGAACATCTGTGGAAACAAATCAAGACTGAGAAGCAACTAAAAAGTTGAAACGTCAAGTATCATAGCATCAATACTATTTTCGTTGTCTTGTTCATTTCCTGAAATAAGGAATTTAACTTGCAAATGATTTTTATGTTACATTCAGTTTGATTAGAAAGATTAAGAAATACCTCTGTCACGTCTGTGTCCAATGGGAATATGTTATTAGCGCCCATATTTTTTAATCACTGACACAATTGTTGGCAATAGAGTCTGTATTCCGCCAGAAAAAGCAAGTACCCATTGAAGATTGTGTTAACCAATAGTCGTCGATCGGGACCTAATCCAAATTCTTTTTCTCAATAGTTCATTAATCACTGCTTGAACGCGGTTAACTCGTTCCGTTCATCAGTAATAGTTATAACTTATATTTTATAAATTAGAAATAATTAATATTTCTGACACAATAATGTTTAATTAGCCAGTGATTGAAATATTTAATCTCATTAGCATTAATGTTCTAAAGTATCATTTATATAATGTTTTCTTTGAACTTTTTCACTCGAAACTGTCCGGAATGCATTCCCATAAATATTTAAGACTTTGGGGGCGTCGGTAGCCTAGTTGGGCAAACCACCCGACTGGGCTCCCGATTTTCGGACAACTCATGTTCGATTCCCGCTGGAAGCAGTGTGAATTGTACTCGTGGTTGGAAAAAAAAATACCCTCGCGGTCGACCCAGCCGCTGACAGAAATGGGTACCAGGGTAGCACTCTGGGAAGGTGGGGAATCATCAGATGGAAGATGCACATAAATAATAAGTAGAATAGCTAAGTCCAAAATAGCATTTAAAAAAATTAAAAACGTCGTATGCAATAAATCTATGTCAATAGAAGTGAGAAAGAGAGTTCATCGTTCTTATATATACAGTCAATTTTGACCCATTGAAGCTAATCATGGAAAGTAAACAAACATGACAATAAGATTAGAGGCCACGGAGATGGAATTTCACAGGAGAATGTTGAATGTTCCTTGCACAGCTAAAAAGACCAATGAGGACATTCTCAAAGAGGCCAACACAAGAAAGGAGCTCCTAAAAACATCAGAAAGTAACACCCAACATTTTTCTGGCACACCATGAGAAGAGGAAAGTTGGAATACTTGGTTACAACTCTCAAAATACAGGGTAAGAGAAATCGCGGACGACAAAGACATACAATTCTAGATAGCTTGGTTTCGTGGCATGGTAAACAGTCAACAACAAAATTGATACGATGCACTGTAGATATAAGATTGTGGAAGGCCATGATCGCCTACGTCAACCGGTATGGCGCATGCTGATGAAGAGATGTAATATTCCTACAATTACAATATATAAATACAACTTTGGTTCTACATATAACATTGAAGTACTAAAGATGTAATTTTGTGGTGCTGGCACATATTGGAATCACTTTTATAAAATATCAGATTTGAGTTTTGTTAAGTTTAGTTTAGTTAAGTTTAGTTAAGTTAAGTTTAGTTTAGTTAAGTTAAGTTTACGGATCGTCCTTATCGCTCATTGAAGATGCTCATAAGTGTTCAGATCTCCGTTCCAGTATGTCCCTCAGTGGAGATTGATCTCTCCAGTTCTGTATCTATTTGTTATTCGTATGTGTTTTCACGCGCAGCGCTCATTTCAGATTCAAGAGTTAGTGAAATAAATCTCAGGGCATTGCGACTGATCGAAGCTGCAACATTTCTAGGACAATCTATTGCTAATCTGTCGCTCTGAAAGTAAAGCAAGCATCTGTGAAAGAATGTACAGTTGGAAGTCACGCAATATTCTCATTTTCGTGGAATCGCCATCAATGTCTAAATGCCCCCTAAAAAACATAACCAGGCGCGCGAGCACACGCACACACGCACACACACACACACACACGCACATACAATAGAAAAGATTAAGGGGAAAAGAGACTGATATTTATTTGCAGGCGCAAGAATAAATTAATTAAAGGGAATAACGGTAAATGGTGTTCCAGTAACTGAAAGTCGCAGGCGAAGTTTTAAGTTCACAGAGCAAGAAAACATGTGCTCTTCCTGTCTGGTGTTAGTTACCTGCACATCGGTGACATGGTGTTCATTCCTTTTCTTTCTTCAGTGTCAGTTTGTATCTGAGACACTTGTCCAGATCAGCGACAAGCCAACTAGCTAACCACTATTAATCTTTTAAAGCTCTACAGTATTAAAGTGATAAGAAGATGGCGTGGTTACGTAACACATTTTGGACAATCATACGCACATACACACAAACATGTTCGATTGCCGCTGGAAGCAGTGTGAATTGTACTCGTGGTTGGAAAAAAATACCTCCGCAGTCAACCCAGCAGATGGCAAAAATTGGGTACCAGTCTGTACTCTGGGAAATTGAGGAATGCCGCCTCGTATCGTGAGTTTCGAAGCAACACTATCCAGAAGTCTCCGAACACTTTTCGATAGATGTCCGAGCATATATTGGTGAAAGCTCGCGTGCTAAGACGCTAACTAAAGTCTTGTACCTTACCTTACGTTATCTTACCTTATTTTACCTTACCTTACCTTACTTTACCTTACCTTACCTTACCTTACCTTACCTTACCTTACCTTACCTTACCTTACCTTACCTTACCTTACCTTACTTTACCTTAGCTTACCTTACCTTACCTTACCTTACCTTACCTTACCTTACTTTACCTTACCTTACCTTACCTTACCTTACCTTACCTTACCTTACCTTACCTTACCTTACCTTACACAAAACACACACATGTGTTTCAAATATCCGTAACATGCTTTACATTAATTCATTTGTCGCAAAACGAACGGGTAAACCAATATAGTTTAACAAATTAAAAAAGGAAAAAAAACTATAAATGTAACCGTTTCAGAAATGTTATCTAGTAAAAGATGTACACTTGTGAAGAACAGATATAACGAAATTGTGTGATTATAATACATCATCAGGAACTCACATACAGAACACAAGAAAAACGGTTTGTAATGCAACACTAAGTTAATTAACAATACGAATTGTTTTCTACTTTATTTCCCATCATAAATTTTATATAGCTCAGTGGTAGAGCATTCTACTGCATATAGAAGGTAGACAACTAAAACAAGTAGAAGAATACAAATACCTAGGAAGTTTAGTGGCAAACGCTAAGACACAAGCAGCAGAGATAGAATCAAGATGCAACAAAGCTTGTCAAATCATTGGACAGTTATCACCACTATTGTCCAACAAAGAAATAACACTAGAGGCAAAACGAGAACTATAAAATACAATCTTCATCCCAACGTTGTGCTACCAATGCTAGACCTGGACCCTAGATGTAAGAACAATAAGGAAAATAACCTCTACAGAGATGAAATGTGATAGACGAATGACAGGAAACAGTGACCAACACAGACATGCACACAGCGATACGAGGCATGACTAACACTGGAACTGGTCAAGATATATGACACATGACTAACATAAACATGCACATAAAGATATGAGATATGACTGACATAGACATGCACACACAAAGATATGACACATGCCTAACATAGACATGCACACAAAGATATGAGATATGACCGCAAAAGTAGTAACAGCTAAAGTGCAAAATGATGTGACTGGAGGACAGGGCCTTGGAGAGATGAATGACAGAGGGGATAGACTGAAAGATTGGGCAAAGACACATGATATAGTTATAGGAAACACCTGGTTCAAACAACACCCTAGGCGACTATGGACATGGCAAAGCCCAGACAATAAAGTACACAGTCAAACTGATGTTATACTTGTACAGAGGGGATAGACTGATAGATTGGGCAAAGACACATGATATAGTTATAGGAAACACCTGGTTCAAACAACACCCTAGGCGACTATGGACATGGCAAAGCCCAGACAATAAAGTACACAGTCAAACTGATGTTATACTTGTACAGAGGGGATTCTTCTCTTCTGCGATCATGGCTCATTCAGACTAGGACTCCTGACTCTCTTATGAAGGCAGCTGTCTGTTTAAGTGATTCGGCTGCCTCGTATAGTTTCTCTTCCAGGGAGGTGGGTGTAGACCACATTGTCCTTCTCAGGTCTGTGTACTGGAGGCAATCCTGTAGAACATGTTTTGTTGTCATGTTATCCAGTGTACAGTGACATTGGCTGGTAGTACCTATTTTGAGTTTGTTGAACATGTGGTTCCTCATTCTATTGTGGCCAGTGCGTAGGCGAAATATGATGACTTGATCCCTCTTGATAGTTGGATGTACCCGTCTCTCTCGTTATACTTTGGGTGTTCTCATTTCCATTTTTCATGGTACTGGCCTTTGATGATCGATTTGACTTCGTCGTAGCTGATCTGATGGTTCTCTTGTGGTAATCTTCCTCTCTCTTTAGCCAATTTGTCTGCGCGTTCGTTGCCGTGTATATTACAGTGTGATGGTATCCCCTGGATGACCACTCTCTGGGAGTTATTGCATAGTTGATCCAGGGTTGTTCTCAAGTCATCTAGCTCACTGTTCCTGAGGGTTTTTAGAGCTGTTAGGACTGGCAGTGCATCAGTCAGTATCACCAATTTCTTGTGCATGTTATTTTTGTGTTGGATAGCCAGTTTTGCAGCATCTTTGAGGGCTTCAGTTTCTGCTTTATAGTTGTTTGAGAATTTCCCAGTAGCTATTTCTTGGTGATCTCATTCTGGTTTTTCAGCCTCAGGAACACAGTTCCTCCTCCACTTCTGGTGGCAGTTGTAGCGGAATCATCAGTGTATTTGTGTGACCAGGAGTCCTGTGGGAAGTTGCTGTTTCTGTGTTTTTCTGCCAAGTGTTTTCTCTTTTTGTCTGTTTGTGTGTTTTTCTGCCAAGTGTTTTCTCTTTTTGTCTGTTTGTGTGTTTTTCTGCCATGTGTTTTCTCTTTTTGTCTGTTTGTGTGTTTTTCTGCCATGTGTTTTCTCTTTTTGTCTGTTTGTGTGTTTTTCTGCCATGTGTTTTCTCTTTTTGTCTGTTTGTGTGTCTTTTTTCATGATTCATATTATGTTTTCCTTAAGTTCTGGTATTTTGTGTTTCCCATGAGGAGTCAGTCATATCAGATAGGGTTTCGGTAGTGTTTTGGGACAGTACTGGGTCACCAGTGGTAAGTTGTTTGGAGATTGCAGCGAAGTTGCTTTTATACCTTCGGAATTCAGAAATGAACTATATAGATGAGCCATTCTGTATCTCACCTCTGCTGTACATCTACCATCAGAGGTTGACATTGTTCCCAGATATTTAAATGTATTTACCTGTTTTAATATTGTTTCACTTGTCGTTATTGTGCATTGCGGTGATGTCTTTTTCTTTGCTGCTACTATTACTTTTGTCCTTTCGCTATTAAGGCTGAGTCCTTTCTTTAGCTTTCCTTCACTATAATGTCTAACATTTCTTGTAACTCATTTTCACTCTTAGCGATCAAGATTGTATCATCACCATACCTCAGATTTATATATATATATATATATATATAATGTATCACATTACTCAATCTGTAACTTGCTAGGAATTCTGTCCTTCTGTCTCTACGCTAAAGCCCTTTACGTCTGCGAGGTCGCGGGCTGAATATCTAAAACGAGAGCCAGGGGGATAACTTCGAAGGAGAGGAGATTTTTGGGGTTTCTCCCTATTTATAATATTCTAGCGCGCCCAACCAAAACTAGTCACGTGCTTACCACGTGGACACAATTCAGACAAGTGCTTCCTTCGTCCAGCCTAAGGTCGAAGTGACGTCACCTCTGACTGCATTGTTATTGTGCGATTTGGGGGGAACTCCCCGCAACTGGTGGTTAGCTCTATTTGACCATTTCCTTATTTGCGAGTTGAGAATGACATTTCTTCGCTTAAATTTTCTAGACAGTCTGTCCGTTCCATTTTCGGTTCAAGGCTAATTAGTTTGGCATAACTATTTGCGTTGTTAATCTCTCCTATATTGTTAGGATTCTCCAAACATGGTCTGCCCATTAGGGTTCACAGGACTCGCAATGTCACAAACAGAAGCAGCGGATGATCTGGTTAGAGACAGAGATTCTTTCAGACGGGCTGTGGTAAATGCAACGTTCCGCAAAAGACATGTAAAAAAGTAAAGTAAAGTACCCCCGTAACGCCAAGTGGCGTATATGGAATATGGTGTTGGTGACCATACATTTTACAGACCTTTGGTACATGATTTTTGGAGTAATGTGGTCGGTATTACGCCCGTGACACTTTACTTACATAGAAAAAAATCACGCACCCATTAAAAGCTGGGTGAACCGGAACCCGTCGGTTGGGATCGAACCCTACATCTTGTCCTTTGTAGTCCAGTTCACTAACCACTGAGCTATCGCGGCTCCCGCAACGCACATGTGACCTGATGATAATGGTGATGTGTAGTAGTGATAGTTGTAATAGTAGAAGTAGTAGCTTATTTATGTCGAGAAGCAATGGAGACAATGTTCTTTTCTTGTTGCTTTTTTTTTCTTTATGCGCGTCAAAAGTCGGCGACTTACTTTCTTTCTTCAATTGAATTCGTCTGCTTTCAGGTTAATGTTTATAGTGATTACTATCTACTTACAGGCGGATTTATCTTTAGCAAGCTCTTCCAGATTCACATTAAGAGCTCTCGTGTCACGTCTGCACACGTCTTTGTGACGTCGAAGCTGTTTTGTGTGTGTGTGTTTTTTTTTTTTTGTTTCTTTGCCGAAGGCTACCTCTCCATATAAAATGTCTTAGAAATTCAAATTCTACTATCGTTGATTCGATGCTAGTGACCTTCATTGCTGGAGGAGCGTCAGCATAATTGTTATACCAGCACGATCCAGCACATCGTTGTTTATAACTCTGTCCTGGGAATACCGAGTGTGCTTTCAGGTAGCACATGTGAAATGGATTCAGCTTTTTCTTCTTGTGAAGTGCAGAAAGTCCCCGTGTCGCTGGCATATAGTAGAATAAGTAAAAAGTAAAGAACCCGGTCACGCCAAGTGCCGTATAGGAAATATGGTGTAAGTAAAAAGTAAAGTGCACCGTCACGCCAAGTGACGTGTGGGAAATATAGTGTAAGTAAAAATTAAAGAACCCGGTCACGTCTAGTGGTGCATAGGGAATATGGTGTTAGTGATCATACTTTTTATAGACCTTCGGCACATGATTTTTGGGGTAATGTGGTCGGTATTACGCCCGTGCCACTTTACTTTCCCATATAAAAATCCGGTACCCATTTAAGGCTGGGTGAACCCGGAAGCCGTTGGTTGGGATCGAACCCTACCTCTTGTCCTTTGTAGTCTAATTCACTAACCACTGAGCTATCGTGGCTCCATATAGTAGAATTCTCATGTTTTATATACAGCGACCTTAGTATTGATGGTTAATATGTTATTATTACACAATTTTCAATTTTGCTCGTATAAAGTTTTGGTAATGCTATGCTGTATCATTTTTTATAGCTCTGCATCCAATGAAAGATTATTGCAATGATGGATCCAAGATAGCTACGGTGATTGCATTACGTTCGTCGGCCTAAGGACAGGAAAATCTCAGGTTCGAAACCTGCCCCTGGCGGTGCTAATATTTCTCTTCGAATCGGTGGTATATTGATCTTTCCCTGATCTCTGGGTAGTGGTATCTGGCGTCGAGTCCTCTCGGATAAAAACGATTAATAGGAAGTCCTGTCTGCATTCTGATCACGTTTACAAATTCCCTGGCAATTGAAACTCGAAACGAATAGACAAAAATTACCTTTGTCCTCGCAAAAATGGTTCCTTTAGAATCGACCCATACCAAAGAATGATGTCGGGCCTAAAGCTGCAGATATCTTAGCTTTGTCATAAACTAGTTACACTATGCATTCACGTCCACTTAACGGAGGGAAAAAGCTAAGAAGAGGAATAAGAGGTTAAAACCTCCAGTTTGCAGCCGCTTATTACAATGTTCGGAAGTTCTGCCTTCAGGGCCATCACGTTTGTATTTTTGATGTTCAAATTGAGTTAAACACAACTCGCAGGATGTAGCAAATCGATCTAACAGCGTTTGTAATTCATTTTCATTGCGCGTGTAACTATGGCGGCTAATCTGGATATAAAATCTGCCTCATTGGTATCTTACATCTTTTTTTCCCCGCCTTTGTCAGGTTAAAATTGAGATGTTTTCCGTTTGATTTAAAGTAAAGATAGATCACTTCTGCTAATATTCCGACATAAACTTCTTCATCTTCTTTCCTTCCTCATTTGCCTTTCAGCGTCGAAGGGAGATATAATTTGCGATCTTTCGCTCTTCTGTTCGCCTCTGCTGCTGTTATGTTTCCTAGTGCTTCTAATATTCCATCCATCCATCTTTTTCATGGTCGACCATTGGGTCTGGTATTCACACAACGTTTATTGAAGGCTCATTGTGTTTTGATCTTTCTGCCTTGTCACGTGGCCAAACCAATTTATCTGTTGTTTCTTTATATATTCTATGGCGGGGCTATTCCTAGCTTTTTCCCCAGTTCTTCATTTCTGATCTTATCTCTCAGTCAGTCGTCTAACACATTTAATCTCAGTAGAGGTTATTTTTCTTATTGTTCTTGCATCTAGAATTCAGGGCTGGCGTTGGTAGCACAACGTTGGGATGAAGATTGTATTTTATAGTTCTCGTTTTGCCTTTAGAGTTATTTTCTTGTTGGACAATAGTTGTGATAACTGTCCAATGATTTGACAAGTTTTGTTGCATCTTGATTCTATCTCGTGTTTCCGCGAAGCTATGGTTCATATCTTAATGTATTTCTGTGCTAGCTATGGTTCATATCTTAATGTATTTCTGTGCTAGCCATGGCTCATATCTTAGTGTGTTTCTGTGCTAGCCATGGCTCATATCTTGGTGTGTGTCATGTTAGTCATATCTCATATCTTGGTGTGCGTCCGTGTTAGTCATGTCTGATATCTTTGTGTGTCTGTGTTTAGTCATATCTCATATCTTAGTGTGTATCTGTGTTAGTCATGTGTCATATCTTTGTGCGTGCATGTCTGTGCTAGTCATATCTCATATCTTTGTGTGCATGTCTATGTTAGTAACATCTCATATCCTTGTGTGCATGTCTTTGTTAGACACATCTCATACCTTTGTATGTGCATGGTTATGTTCATGTTTCATATATTTTTGTGCATGTCCATGCTAGTCACATATCATATCTTAATATGTGTCTGTCTATATTAGTCATGTCTCATATCTTCGTGTGTTTGTGTTTGGTCATATCTCATATCTTTGTGTGTGCATGTTTATGTTAGTCATATCTCATATCTTTGTGTGTGCATGACTGTGTTTAGTCATATCTCATATCTTAGTGTGTGTATCTGTGTTAGTCATATCTCATATTTTAGAGTGTGTCTGTGTTAGTTACATCTCATATCTTAGTGTGTATGTGTGTCTGTGTTAGTCATATCTCATATCTTGGTGTGTGTCAGTGTTAGTCATGCCTCATATCGCTATGTGCATGTCAGTGTTAGTCACATCTCATATTTTTGTGTGTGCATGTCTGAGTTAGTCACCTCTAGTCTCGGGCAGATGGTGCTCGTAAACCTAGGAGGGCCGACCATCTAAGGGCAGAATCCCCCTACAGAAAAGATAATCTGCTGTCTTGCAGGAAGACTGGGGACAATCAAAGGCTAAGGAAAGCAAACCTGAATAAAACGCTGGCTGAAATCGGATGCACTGGGCCACTGGCGCAGAACACAGTGCAACGTTTTAACAGGTATTCAATCAGAGTGGATCTAACAGACTCTAATTAAGATATTCTGTCTGTGGGGTCGATCAATTCACTTAAACAGACAGCTGTCTTCATGTGAGAGTCTGAAATCCTACTCTGATTGAGTATTGAATTCAGAGAGAGAGAGAGAGAGAGAGAGAGAGGGAGAGAGAGAGAGAGAGAGAGAGTAATATATATTCCTTATAAATTGTATAAATATAATATATTCCTTAATAAGTGTATAATATAATATATTCATTGTAAATTGTATAAATATAATATATATTCCTTAATAATTGTATAAGTATAATATAAAAAGAAAGTAAAGACCCCCGTCACGCCAAGTGGCGTATAGGGAATATGGTGTTAGTGACCATAATTTTTACAGACCTTCGGCACAAGATTTTTGGTGTAATGTGGTCGGTATTACGCCCGTTCCGCTTCACTTTCCCAGAAAAAATCCGGTACCCATTTAAGGCTGGGTGAACCCTGAAGCCGTAAATCAGGATCGAACCTGACCTCATGTCCTTTGTAGTTCAGTTCACTAACCACTGAGCTATCGCAGCTCCTATAAATATAATATAATACCTAATAATTGTATAGATATAAATAAGTCCTTAACAATTATATAAATATAATATGTTCCTTAATAATTATTTAGTTATCACACTTCCCATAACTCTTGATTACACGATAATGATGTTTTATTGGACACAATTTAATTTCAGGCCTGGCTGTCACTAGCATCAGCTGTGGCAGTGACATGTACACTCCTGTGGGCATTCGAAAAAATCACATATTCAAGTCACGGAAACAAGCATTACTCTGTAGACGCTCAACTACCCTATCCAAACATGACAGCTCCATCAAGTAATGGTACTAGTCTGAATTTATATACAATAACGGACACCAAGAACATGGCTAATGGAGATAGTAACGGTTGTTCGACTATCGAAGGGACACACACCAACCACGTGGCCTTTATTGATGGTGTCAAGGGCAGAAAGGGACTCGAACAGAAATCAGATGAGGAGATCGATCCTTCATCACTTGAGGAAACTCCGTGGCAATTTTCAGAGAGCTCCTGGTACGTCATTGGGGCGTTGGCAATGGCTGGTAAGTTTGAGTATTTGTTTCTTTTCTGACCTCATGGACCATGAGCTTTCATTAATTTAATTTTTTTCTTTAAAAGAGCACTCCTCGACAACATCTAACATGCACGATGATTTGGACATGCACATCCTTCGAATTTGTTCCGTGTCATTACCATCAACTGTGTTTTCATGTTAGTCAAGAAAACAACCATCATTATTAGGTGCCATACTCATGAACTTATATGTTGATAGTTAATATATATCCAAATAAGGGGGAGGATCTCTCGTGATATGGTAGCCGAGATAGCTCAGTGGATAGTGAACTGGACTACAAAGGACAAGAGGTAGGGTTCGATACGAACCGACGACTTTCGGGTTCACCCAGCCTTTAATGGGTACCGGATTTTTATATGGGAAAGTAAAGCGGCACGGGCGTAATTCCGACAACATTACCCCAAAAATCATGTGCCGAAGGTTTGTAAAATGTATGGTCACTAACACCATATTCCCTATACGCCACTTGGCGTGACGGGGGGTACTTTACCTTTTTTTTTTTATCTCTCGTGCTACCTAACCCAGAATCTTCACAATAATTATATCACCTATGAAGATATCTTAACGATTTTTTAAACAGGAGTGTGTTCGTGTGTGAGAGATAAATATATGTGTCTGTAGTGTATGTGTGGCGTGTGCTGGTGTGTGTGTGGCGTATGCTTTGTGTGTGTCGTTTGATTGTTGCGACACTGAATTGTGTTGCCTGCCTCGTGAGCCTCAGCTGATCTCTGTTATTTGCCTATATAATACTGTTGTTCGTGACTGTTAGGATGTAGCAGTGATGGGCCACACACATTGATCTATCAGCAAACACACGGCATAGGAGGAGACTTCAAGGTAGACAGCATCTCCAGTACACCAGTTGTATTACTGACAGGTTCTCCTCGACAGGCACGTCTACAGGCACTTCAAACCCACCAGGGCGGCAAGCACGTGGTCAATTCAGGAAGATTAAGTCTACAGGACAGTGACAAATACATGCCAACCACGTGAGCAAAGTAGAAGACGTTCTTGTTGTGGAAGAAATCAACTTTATTCTCACCACAAGGACAGATCAGTTTGTTCAGTCGTCGTCTACTATCGCACTGTTCTTGCTTGCTTGCCGTCGCCGGATACCTAAAGGAATGTGCCTCGTCATCATCCGCCCTTAAAAGGACGTTAAGTGGGCGTGTCTGCGTTGTGTTGTGGTTTGCAGTGTAACTGTGATATTTGCGCCTTTCGACCCAACACATCCGACTTCAGCATGACATTATTGAGTACTGGGTTGTCTTCCTTCTTCGATCCCTACTCGCTTGGACAGACTAGACAGGTTAGTCTGTTACTACAGGCACCACGGAGAGGTGGAGCAGGGTCTGGATGGTTCTGGTTCACCAATCCTGGCGTAAGCCATCAGCTGTGGGTCGCTGACAACTTCCAGCTCTGGTGCTGTGAGGCGCGCCTTCGCCTACTGTTCTAAATTCGTGTTGGACGACCACGATCAGGTTCTATCTTAAAATGTAAACCTAGCTACAGATGGACTGCTCTCCTCAGCTTTCGGCGTACAAGTCTCGTCTAGCGAGGCTTGAGTGCCCCCCTTGACACGCGCACTCTTTTTGGTCTAAGATATGGACTTCCTTTCCAAGTATCCATTCGGTCTGGTACTATTATATTCATTATTAAAAAATCTTCCGATTGGTTTCCGATCAGTTGAACCTCTCTGATTGGTTAGTTCGAGCTATCTTCTGTAAATTGCGCGGATTATAATTCTCAGGCTCCAAGACCTGTAGTGGGCAAACAATTGCAACTCTTCAATAACTTCTAGCTGCATGCTTGTTTCTATGTTCTCGTCTGAGCACGTGTGGTCAAACTGTACTGTGGGCTGGCAATTAATGCATGATCTACCATCTCTGCAAAACTGGGTAGATTCATAGGCGCATCACCCATCTTTTCCTTAGGCGTATCTTTATCGGTAGGACACTCCCAACACTATTACCATGAGTTCACACACAATATTTGGAAAATGTGTTGGTATACGCTGGAATAGCGAGCAGAGTGGTAAAACCTATTTGAGATTGGCCGCGTTCAGTACTGAGTAAGACACCCTGTTTTTCTGTCACTAGTGGGCTTTATTAGTTCTATAATTGATTGATTTCCACTACTTCAGTTATATAAATGATCGATTTCCACTACTTCAGTTCTATAATTGATCGATTTCCACTTCTTCCTGTAAACTATCCATAATAATATTTTATAGAATCGAATCACACAACCAATGTTTTGTAGGATGATGTTGTTTTTTTTTTCAAACGCCGAGTTACGAACGAGAAAGCTCACGTCAACACACCAGCGCACAGTACGATTTTTTAATCCTTGAAAATTGTTAAATTAAAATCTTTCATATTATTGTAAAGATATCACATTTGTTTTGAAATATGTCGATTTTAAAACTTTTGATTTGTAAGCTTCTCAAGGTAAAAATCTCGGAGTGACTATACACAGGCAAACAAAACATAAAAACGAGAAGTAAAATACCCCTGTCACGTCAAATGGTGTATAGGGAATATGGTGTTAGTGACCATAAGTTTTACAGACCTTCGGCACATGATTTTTGGGGTAATGTGGTCGGTATTACGCCCGTGCCGCTTTATTTTCCCAGAAAAAAATCCGGTACCCATTTAAGGCTGGGTGAACCCGGAAGCCGTCGGTTGGGATAGAACCCTACCTCTTGTCCTTAAACAAAACATAACATAGATATATAATTATACATTTGTATCGATGCTATTTTAACTTAAAATTCTGTATATATAATGTTTTACGATAAACTGTGATCTTAAAGCATAGAATGAATTAAAATTAAATAACATGAGTTACCGGGACTGTTTCAGGGGAGGAGACCCACCTAGAAGTTTATCTAGTCGGTTGTTGACTGGAGGGTTCTGGTTCTTTGCTCTCATCATGATGTCGACCTTCACTGCCAACCTTGCTGCTTTCTTGACCGTGTCCAGAATGGGGATGACGATCACGTCATTGGACGACCTGGGACGTCAGACAGATGTGAAGTACACTGTGGTAAATCAGGTCAGTTTGGAAAACAAATAATGAAATTAAGCCAGGTCTCTACAGCTCACAGTTTACCGCTCCATTCTCTCTGAGATCATATTAGTTGTGTTCACTTAACTTCGATGGGGAACAGAGTGCTCAGGACAAAGCTTATTAGTTGTCCTCATTATCATTATTATTACCATCATCATCGAGTACTGTCTCCGGATGGTTGGCTACCATGGATGCAATTCCGCTCTGTCTTTTGTTTTAGTAGTGCAGGTTGTTATAAACTGATTTGTCTATCTTTCGTGTAACTTGTTCTTGTTAGTTTTGGTCTGCCTCTGCTACTTTTACCTTATATTTTCCCTTCCAAGACAAGATTACTCTTTGTAGACTGCTGTGTCTTTTAACATGCCCCATTAATCTCATTTGTCTTGTATTTAGTAGTTCTCTTTTAATTTTTAGTTGTTTTAAGACTTTATCATTTGTTTCTTTTCTTTCCATCCAATTCTACCTATTCTTCTATAAATCAGTATTTCAATGGCTTTAATTTTCTGTTTCGTTTTCTTGTCTAATGTCTAAGTTACTGCACCATACAGGGGTGTTGAGATAATATAAAAATTTGCTATTCTTAGTTTGAGTCCTGGAGTTATTTGTGTTGATGCTAATATATTTTTCATGGCATTAAAATATGGTTGTCTCTATGTATAGCAATTTATGTCATGTTCCACATGTCTTTAATACAGCTTTCCAAATGACTTTCTTTTACTCTTATTGCATCAAAATACTATTGTTTTCCAATAACCCATATTCCCCATATTTCTTATAAATTATCACAAGAATATTGTCCGCCCTTTGAATTGGGTCATTAAAAATATATAATTTTGATAATTATGTATTTAATTGTATTACTGTCTGCCTGAGTAAAATTTAACGTAGCTCAATAGTTTCCCTTCATATCAGTACTATAATCAAACAGATATATAACTATATTTTAACACAAATCAAAGTTGACAATTGATGTAATAGAAGGAGTTCTTAACTGTTATGTAAATTCAGTTATGACATTCGGTAATACATTCTGGGCAATCAGATAAATGGAAAAAATCTTTGGTGCAATGTGCATTGTTTATTAAATCTGATTACGGCTTTTGCTGAAAAGTTGTAGCTTGTTTTGTCTTTCTTTTAGTTTAGCTGCTAAATACCATTTGATTGCTATTTTCTGTGTTATTTGTTACTGTGCTCTATATCACACTAATGAAAACTATGAGTATCCGTCGATTTCAGATAAGTTAACATTTGATATACACAATTTTTTTAGACATCGTAAACAAACTATTTAAATTAATATTTTCAGCAAAAAAAAAAAATATTGTACAGTTCGTATGCAAATGGCAAATGTAGAAAATAGTCAATTTAGGTAAACAACAGATTGTTGCCAACCAAAGGATCCCTACCTCCAGTCGGGATCGACATGTGTTTTCTATAGGAGTCAGGGAACGATGAGGTAATGCAACCACATCGTTTAACTTATCGCGCGACTATCGTTCATTTTCCTTCTGGCCACAGCGCAGTACACAGGGTTAATATTTTAATTTCTTATTCTAGCTCGAAATTATTTTATTTTAGATATTCCATTATTAGTTAGCCACGTAGGGCTAATTTTATTTACTTACATATCTGTGTGTGTGCGTGTGTGTTTTTTGTTTGTTCCTGCTGAAGGCCTATTGAGCCGAAACGTCGTTCAGAATTGTGCTGTCCATTTTTTACGTAAAGTTGTGACCATACATTTTTCTATTTTTATTTTTTTTCATTTCTCGTCCTAATTCTACCACAATAACATGTTTAGGAAATACCACTTTGAATATTTTGAAGTGTTTTATTCAATTCTACTTCGCTATTATGAAAAGGGATCTCTGGTTACTCGGCTGCTCAATGAATAAGTCGCAACCAATAAAAGTTTAAAGAAAAACTCTAGATCGATCTATTTACCACAAAATTAGACTTCATCTTCTACCATTCAGGTCCCTGTGGAGCACAGGTTTTCAACAAACACTTTCCAAGTCGTTCTGTTTCTTGCCATTCTTTTAAGATAATCCCATGTCTTCCTCATCATCTTCATCTCTGCTTCTATCTGTCTTCTCCAAGAATTCCTTGGTCTTCCTTTTTGTCTTTTCCCCTGGGAATTTAAAAAAAGGATCTGTTGTGTAAAACTTTCAGCTTGCTTCCGCAGTGTGTGTCCTATCCAGCTCTATCGTCTTCGCTGTATCTCTTTATCCACTGGTATTTGATTGGTACATTTCCATAATTCTATGTTAGTGAATTTATCCTGCCATTTCCATCCTTTTATTCTGCGTAAGCATCCATTAATGAAAGTCTGTATCTTCATGATTGTCAATTTTATTGTCCTCCATGTTTCACAGCCATATAACTGATTTAACAATGGAGTACAAAATTAGACCATCTGCTTTTAATGAATACATTATTTTACAATTAAATTTGTCATTTTCTTTCTTGTTTTCCCTTGATTACACACCGAAAAGCAGTCCATTGAAGGTGCCTCTTGTGGCGTCTTGTACAGCAAATTGCTTCATCGTGATTTGCATATTCGTCTTTCGGAGGTTTTCCCAGGGTTTCAAATTATCTCCCATTGATAAACAAACACTATTTGATGTCATTTATGATGTTAACTTTTTAAGGCACGCTATTTATAGAAAACTGTTGAAACTGTTGTCACTTCTTCGGATGATGGAAATGAGAGTTAAGATGGGCACAGCCAGAAATGAGAAACTTGGTGGCCGTGTAAGAAGACTTATCAACCAACATAGAACTGGAGTCGTCAGTCGCTGGACACTGTGGAAATTGCTGAGGAGGGGATCTGAGCACCTATGGACATGTTCGGAGTGCATTGATGATGACCCGCAAATAAATCAATAACTGTTGAAAATGTCACGTTTGTTTATTTTCTTAAAATTCATGTCTTTGTTCTTTTCTTGCAAGACAAACGTAATGGAGTATTTCCAGCGTATGGCTCAGATAGAGAAAGACTTTTATGAGCGATGGAAGGCCATTAGTCTGGACAGGTCTGCTGACAACAATCAGGACAGCCTTGCGGTTTGGGATTACCCTTTGGGTAAGTTAATCCACGAGATCATTCAGTTTCTCCATCTTTCATTCATTCCGATTCACACAATTATTCATTGATCTTTTTAACGCGCGCCGTATCTATGGTTTTTTTTCCATGAAGTATGTGTACGAAATAGAACAGCTTTTTGCAAAGTGCAAGAAAACTCATTTTAGTTGTGACAACAATTGCAACGTTTCATAACGAACAATATTCTTCCTCTTCTTTTCTTCTTTCCTTCCTTATCTGCCTTTCAGTGTCGATGGGAGATATAATTTGCGATCTTTTGCACTTTTGTTCGTCTCTACTGTTGTTATGTTCCTCAGTGTTTCTAATATTCCGTCAGTCCATCTTTTTCGTGGTCGGCCTTTGGGTCTGGTGTTCTCGTATTGAGAGCTCATTGTGTTGTGTTTTGATCTTTATGCCTTGTCACTTCACCAAACCAATGTATCTGTCGTTTCTTTATATATTATATTTTTTAAAAAAAAGTAAATTATCCCCGTCACGCCAAGTGGCGTTTAGGGAATATGGTGTTAGTGACCCTACATTTTACACACCTTCAGCACATGATTTTTGGAGTAATGTGGTCAGTATTACGCCCGTGCCGCTTTACTTTCCCAGAACAAATTTCGATACCCATTAAAGGCTGGGTGAACCGGAAGCCGTCGGTTGGTATGGAACCCTACCTCTTGTCCTTTGTAGTCCAGTTCACTAACCACTGAGCTATCGCTGCTCCCTTATATATTATATGGCGGGGGTTATTCGTAGCTTTATTTCTCAATTCTTCATTTCTGATCTTATCTCGCTGGCTGTTTCCTGTTATTCGTCTAACACATTTCATCTAAGTAGAGGTTATTTTACTTTTTGTTCTTGCATCTAGGGTCCAATAGCCAGCAAAATTGGGATTGAGATCAATCATGAAAAAACTAAAGTCATGGAAAGCTTAATTCCAACAGACGACAAAATATACATGGAAAACAAACCAGTGGAAGAGATCGATCACTTTATCTATCTTGGAAGTTATATTGATCGAGAAGGGGATAAAGGAAAGAAATTAGACTCAAAATAGCTAAAGCAGCAATATCTTTCAGAAACCTTGAAAAGTTGTGGAAATCAAAACTCATAAGCACAAACACAAAACGTAGACTATTCAAATCAAATGTACTATCAACCCTTACGTGCGTGTGAAAGCTGGAAAACAACAAGAGATATAGAAACAAAGTTGACCGCATTCGAAAATAAATGTCTAAGGAAAATACTTGGTATAGCATAGAACGAATTCAAAACAAACGAGGAAATTAGAGAAATCGCCAATCAACCACTAGTATCTTCAGTAATAAAGAAAAGACGATGGTCATATGTTGGACATGTGATGAGAAAAGATAATAATCGAAGAGCAAAACAAGCCCTCATGTGGGAAATAAGAGATAAGAGGAAAAGAGGAAGACCCAGAGAGACACTGAGAAGAACATTGATGAGAGAGGTAAAGAGCAGCAGGAGTCGGCTCCCTCATTGAGATAGAGCTGCTTGCACAGAACAGAGACAAATGGCGAGATTTCTCTCTCTCTCTCTCTCTCTCTCTGCGATCAGGACTCAATAAGAGTAGGATTCCAGACTGTTACATGAAGACAGCTGTCAGGTTAAGTGTGTTGATCGCCCCCACAGACAGAACATCACAATTAGAGTCTGCCAGATCCACTCTGATTGAACACCCGTTAAAACGTTGCACTGTGTTCTGCGCCAGTGGCCCAGTGCATCCGATTTCAGCCAGCATTTTATTCAGGTTTGTATTCCTTAGCCTTTGATTGTCCCCAATCTTCCTGCAAGGCAGCAGATGATCTTTTCTGTAGGGGGATTTTGCTCTTAGATTGTCGGCCCTCCCAGGTTTACGAGCACCATCTGCCCGAGTCACTAGAGGTGACTAACACAGACATGCACACACAAAGATATGAGATGTGACCAACACAGACATGCACACAGCGATACGAGGCATGACTAACACTGGCACACATCAAGATGTATGACACTTGACTAACATAAACATGCACATAAAGATATGAGATATGACTGACATAGACATGCACACACAAAGATATGACCCATGTCTAACATAGACATGCACACAAAGATATGAGATGTGACTAACATAGCCATGCACATAACAGGGATATGAGATGTGACATACACAGACATGCACACACAAAGATGTGAGATATGACTAACATAAACATGCACACAAAGATATGAGATATCACTAACCCAAACATGCACACACAAAGATATGACACATGACTAACACAGATACACACTAAAATATGAGATGTGACTAAACACATACACATATAAAGATATGACACAAGATTAACACGGACACACTAAGATATGAGATATGACTAACATGACACACACCAAGATATGAGCCATCGCCTACACACACACACACACACACACACACACGCACACACACACACACACACACACACACACACACACACACACACACACACAAGCTAAGATATGAACCATGTCTAGCACAGAAACACATCAAGATATGAGCCATGGCTAGCACAGAAACACATCAAGATATGAGCCATGGTTTCACGGAAAAACACCAAGAAATGAACCATTTCCAGCACATAAACACATTAAGGTATCCATATGCTTGGGTTTATTGTAATCCGCAGACTCTTCTTAACGTGGGAATCATCGACATACGAGACGCAGGTCCCTATTAACTGTTCACAGGTTTCGTTCAAACCGTTGTTAGAGAGTGCAGTCTGACCCGTAAAACGTTCCCTTGCATGTACAGTTCCCGGTTGACTGTTCACAGGTGTCGTTGAAACAGTTGTCCGGACATTTAAGAGTGCAGTCTGATCCGTAGTACGTTTCCTTGCACGTACAGTCTGTACTTTCCGGGTCACATATGATGTCACAGCCATCAGAACACGTCTGTTTGCACTGTAGCCCAAAATTACCATCGGGACAAGTCAGCTGCCTGGGAAACAAACGTAACCGGATGATAACGAATCACATAAAAGAAAAGGAAAGAATACCCTTAGTGTTCATACACTCGTACTTTAAATCATCGACAAACGTTTGGCAAATGTGGACAGCATTACGCTAGAGCTTTCTTTGATTTTATGAAACAAAATCAATACCTATTTATGATACATGTTCTTGTCAAATTGTTTTCGTCATCTCAACAATAGGCAACAAATACGATGATATGTGGTCAAGCATAAAACAGACTGGTCTTATAGCATCAAATCAGATCGGGTTGGAGAGAGTGATGTCTGAGAACTTTGCCCTCATCACCGAGTCGCCACTGATTCAGTACTACACAAGCAAGAACTGTGACCTTATGGCGGTGGGAGATCAGTTCAGTATTAGGCCCTACGCGATAGGGCTGAAGGAGAGGTCACCTTTCGCCAGCAAGTTTTCTGACGCGTAAATCAGCTTTATTATCTGTGTTGTTGTCGTCGTCATCATCAGTCATCAATATATTTAGTACCAACATTATCGCTGACATCATCATCACCATTGTCGTCATAATCATCAGCATCGTCATCATCATTGCCATCATCATCATCGTCGACGTCGTCTCATCACAACCATCATTATCACTATCATCAACAATGCCAGCAGAAGTACAAAAGCATCCTCTCATCATCATTATCTTAGCATAACCATCTCCACCATTACTCTGATGATATATTTAATTGTTATCATGTACACCACGATCATTACCATCATTGTCATTATCACACCCATTACTGTTATAACAACCACAATTAGTAGGAGCATCATCGCACCGCTACTGAGCGGAAAGGTCAGGTTTCGAGCTAGTAAGTTATTTGCGGGTCATCATCATTGCACTCCGAACATGTCCATAGGTGCTCAGATCTCCTCTTCAGCAAGTCCTACCTTGTCCAGCGACTGAAGACTCCAGTTCATTACACGCCCACTACGTTTCTCGTTTCTGGCTGTGCCCATCTTAACTCCCATCTCTTTAATCCGAAGAAATGACGTTAACCCATGGTTGTCGGAGTTCTGTGCCCTACCCACAGCTCGGAGGGCATTGATGATGTCCGCCCGATCCATCGGTTCAACGACAGCCCAGCTAGCTAACCGGTCCTCTCTTTCATTTCCCCGTACTCCCGCATGGTCAGGGACGTAGACAAATGTGACCCATTGTTGACTTCTGCAATGACTCTACCCATTGTATGCGTACAGACCCCTGCCTGCACTTTTTGTTATCATGCTCATCACTTAGCATGAAGGCGTAGGTGTAGTCTTGTGACTCTAACCAAATGAATGCCCTGGTCACTGCCATCACCTCCATCGTCATGCTACTCGAGGTCATAACGTAGGCACCACTGTCTTTGACTTTTCTGCCTGCCGAGCGTGCTCAGATTTCGATCACCAAAGAAACGATGCTTTTTTGTTTTTCAACAAAGTAGGGTTCAAGCAGCTACTGAAAATGTACAAGATATTTTTTAAAAAATTTTAATTTTGCTACCGGATATCTATTTGAGTCAAGAGGGATTTTGTCTAAATTCAGGAGATCTAATGAGGACGATGGGGGAATACTTATGAACCATTTTCAATATTCACCTGCTGAATGTTCTGGAGATGTGATCTGAGCATTCAAGGACAGTTGTTCGATGTGCGATGAGGATAATCTGATGATCGACTAATTAACTAAATACCCACAGAAGTAAGTGATTTTTCTTGGACAGTCTCGTGTTATACCACCCAAATCATCTAAAAATGTCGACCTTGTGAATGGAAAAATTGGTCACTAATGCTATATTCCTCACATATTCAACAGTGAATGGATATAGATCTGTAAGATCCCCAGAAGACTGACAACAGACAATCATTGTACTAATATGGAAAAAGAAAGGTTGTAAAAGAGACTGTAATAAATATATATGTATATCTCTTCTCATGCATGCAGGAAAGCTATACGCCAAAATTGTGTGAAAAAGGCTGAGATCAATAATAGAACTACAGTTAAGCGATTCTCATATGGGGTTCCGAAAAAAGGAGTAACGCGCGTACTATCCCTCCTACTGTTTATTACATATATATACTATATATGCAAGTTAGCATGCCCATAAGAGACAGAGGAGATCAACGTAGATTTTATTTGCAGACGATCAGGAACTCATACATGGAAAAATAGGAGACTTACAAGAACACTTAAATAAACTCAACAAAACACAACATGAAAATCAACATCAGCTAAACAGAAGTCATGATTGTCGCCTAAGAAAAACAGAACAGATACGATAGTTTGGCCACGTGACAAGGCATAGGGATCAAAACAATACAACGAGTCTTCAATAAACGCTGCGAGAACACCAGACCCATGGGTCGACCACGAAAAAGATGGATCGATGGAATAGTAGAAGCACAAGGAAAATAACAGCAGTAGATGCAAATAGAAAAGCAAAAGACCGCAAATTATATCTCCCCTCTAAAGGCAAATGAGGGTGGAAAGAAGATCATTCTTCAAGTAGAGGACGTCAAAAAGCTAAGAAACGTCGCATCGTGATAAAGTAGCTGCGATGTCAACGCCTTTAGACCCAACATCTATGACTTCCACACGATATTTGTAGGTACCAGTTTAGACCCAACATCTATGACTTCCAACGATATTTGTAGGTACCAGTTTAGACCCAACATCTATGACTTCCACACGATATTTGTAGGTACCAGTTTAGACCCAACATCTATGACTTCCACACGATATTTGTAGGTACCAGTTTAGACCCAACATCTATGACTTCCACACGATATTTGTAGGTACCAGTTTAGACCCAACATCTATGACTTCCACACGATATTTGTAGGTACCAGTTTAGACCCAACATCTATGACTTCCACACGATATTTGTAGGTACCAGTTTAGACCCAACATCTATGACTTCCACACGATATTTGTAGGTACCAGTTTAGACCCAACATCTATGACTTCCACACGATATTTGTAGGCACCAGTTTAGACCCAACATCTATGACTTCCACACGATATTTGTAGGTACCAGTTTAGACCCAACATCTATGACTTCCACACGATATTTGTAGGTACCAGTTTAGACCCAACATCTATGACTTCCACACGATATTTGTAGGTACCAGTTTAGACCCAACATCTATGACTTCCACACGATATTTGTAGGTACCAGTTTAGACCCAACATCTATGACTTCCACACGATATTTTTAGGTACCAGTTTAGACCCAACATCTATGACTTCCACACGATATTTTTAGGTACCAGTTTGACTTCCCTCTTTGATTACTTCCCTCTTTGATTCCTACTTGGTTGACCAAGTTATAATGAGTGAAAAAGTGTACCTAACTAAAAGAAAACTGATGGAAAAAGGTAACATTATTTTCTCACATAATTAGTGAGAAGGATGTTGCTGCATTTCACCTAGAAGCCTTCTTGTTTTGGACTTAACGTCTGAAATTGTATTCCCAGATCTGATTTCTGTATTTATTTATAAGGTAAACGAGAACAGGGAATGATTGTTCACATAGGTATGTTGTTACAAAAGGTATTAATACTTCCCTACCTCTCTTCAATAACTCAGGAACATCTGCTTGCAAGAGAGGTAGACAATTAGGAAGAGATTGTTCATTAAAGTGTAATCTCAGAGCACCATCCGTGGATATTTCTAGGAGCGTGTCTTCGTCTTCTGCAGTGAGCTCTTTTAGTTCCTACACATTAACTGAACATGGGGAAACAATGCATTTCTTGTTTGCATGTGGGACACAAAAATATTAAAGGAAACTGTGTGGTAAAGCTTCCAAATATTGAGCAATAAGTGACATGTCCTCTGTAGACAACTGTTCGTCGACGGATTCACGAACATGTGTCAGGTTTCGAAATATGTTTCACATTTCTGTTCAATAGGCGATGATGTCACAATCCCAATTTTAAATCATTGCCTCGATCTCATTCAACTAAAAATAACTGTGACACTTTCTACTTGAAGACTTAAGTTGAGCGAATTTAAATGGGTGAAAATATCTGATTAATAAGCCAAAAAAATCTGTCAGATTGTTAGTGATGCGAAACTGCTTTTCAATGAGACATAATCTTATGTCATGTCTTAATTCCCATTAAAGTGACTAAACTTTACCTCGTGAGAGCCAGCGGACTTCGTTGTGTAGCAACATTTTATAGTGATCACTTCCTATATCTTGGCAGAGCTGCTCAAAAAGTCTTGAATTTAGCGATTTGCTTTTTAAAAAATTAACAATTTTGACTGATACGTCTTAAGTCTCTTTCAATTTCTCTCTCATCTTCTTAGCAACAAGAGCCTCTCTATGTTTGCAACAATGATGCCACGTTACCGGCGTTATAATTTCCTTAATCCATGTTACAAGTCCGGTAACCTTTCCGGAATGTGGCTGTGCCGGGTGATTCCCCCTATCCCATCCAATGTTGAGAATGTGTGATCTGGCAGGTCAATTTATTTTTTCGAGTTGAAAGTGTCTGTGACGTCACCCTGCCATTTCTTTCTTTGTGCTGGGACTGATGTTTTGGAGGCTTAGAAAAACCTAGTCTGTTTTATTAAGGGGAAAACCTTACTCTTTCTACAATTACTTTCTTTGCGCCCATTTATTCATCCTTTCTTCCTATTTAGCTATAAAAAATATACTATTTCAAGCCTTCGCGGATTCATTTGACGTCATCTCGGATCACCTGGGGGAACCGCGTACCGCAAAATGAGAACCACTAATCTAACACAATATTACTGTAGCTTCTTCAATTTTCTATCTGAAATTACTTCCGCTGATGATAATTATTGTACATCAATCGATTCTATGTTAATAGGCATAATGTAACACATGAACAATATGAGAAGAATGTATTATTAAAAAAAAAGTCAAATGTCCAGTTATAGGTATTTCTCTTAAAATACGTGAAGAGGAATTTCATGTAACAGAACAGGAATAAAAAAGAAAGAAAGTAACAGAGAAGGAGAAGATAAATGAATATGAAGTTTAAAAGGGAAAATAATGAAGAATAATTGAAGCAATGAGTATAGGTGGAGAAAAAAAATGAAAAGTGGAAGAAAACAAAGAAAAACAAGTGAAGTTATATCAGCAAAATTATGAAAAGCATTTTAGGAATATGAGAAAAAATATAAGTTTTAATTAAGAAATTTAACGAGAAAAACAAATAAAGGCGGACATAACGCAGAGAGAAGGACGATAATTGAATTACTAACATTGAAAAAAAAAATTTAGACGTGCCACATTTTAAGAAGGCTTAAAACTAAACATTTGAAAAAAAAATTAGCTTAGAGGGGAAAAAATTAATGATTGGAGATTTTTGTGGTCACTTGTCATGAATATTTTATCATTTCGTACCCTGTGAAGTTACACTGACATTTATAATAGTTTTACAGACGTCTGTAGCTATACATCTGTTAGGGTTACCTTCGTCAAGTCATGAATAATTTAATAAGATACACACCTTTCAGCTATTACATTTAGTTTTACCACGGCTTCGTTCACAAAGGATAATAGAAGAAGACAAGGGGATTTGCTTTGAGCAGCTTAGATTTATGTGTCTTCAAAATGGACTGAGAGGACAAGACATGCACAGCATCGAGTGGCTGCAATATTTTAGTTACAAGGGTGGGAATTTACTGAAACATAGGGGAAATTAGAGAACATGTTATGAATATATGCAACAAAGCAAATCAAATATTCGGACAACTAGCGCGTTCCCGCAAAAATAGAAGGGTGACGATCAACATGAAACGAGCACATTGTAAGACAGTCTGTATTCCCATACTTTGTTACTAATGTGAAACATGGATGTTGTCAATAGAAAACGGAAGAAAGTCGTAACTATGGAAATAAGATGGCTTTAAAAAATTAATGAAAGTACAAAGAGAAAAAAAGAAAAAAAAAATAAGAAATTAGGCAATAAGAAACAATTCAATGAGAGCTACAGCAGTGCTAGACTACATCAAGATGTAATACATGTACCAGCTTGGTAATTAGACACAAGTAAAAATAAAAGTAAAGTGCCCCCGTCACGCCTAGTGGCATTTAAGGAATATGGTGTTAGTGGTGACCATAAATTTTACAGACCTTCGGCACATGATTTTTAAGGTAATGTGGTCGATATTACGCCCGTACCGCTTTAGGGTCCCAGAAAAAAATCCGGTACCCATTAAAGACTGGGTGAACCCGGAAGCCGTCGGTTGAGATCGAACCCTCAACCTCTTGTCCTTTGTAGTCCAGTTCACTAACCACTGAGCTATACTGTTTATTTCCTTGTGTTTCTAATATTAAATCAATCCATCTTTTTGGTGGTCGGCTCTTAGGTCTGTTGTTTAAACTACAATGCGTATATGCTCATAATTTTATCCTTTAAAAAACATTTTCATATTTTGTAACGTTCTCTTTTTAATTTGCTATATTGTGATTTATTTATAACTATGAACACAGTTTATATACCATTTTCACTTTGGTGAATTTCACAGTTTTAAGTCACGGTTAATCAATATAATTATATAATATTTATAAATTATATAATAATAATAATAATGAATAGAAATACTAAGTATTAACTCTACGATCAAAGTCCAATAATAATAAATGTCGATCGGAAAAAAGTTTATACAGAGGAATAAAACATATAACAAACAATTTAGCTTGGTGTACTTACTAATAGAATATATATTATTATATTCCTACTAGACACAGACACTTACAAGGAACTCCACAAGAAAATAGCATTCACAGAACTAGCATGGACATACACAACAGTAGTCATCTTGTGTCAAGTCCACATCTATAATGAGAATATTTGTAAAGTTTCTCTCAAATTCTACCACCATTTTTTTTTACATTTTAATTTTGGTTGACAATATAAAAAAAACAAGCATATTCACGTTCTAATTTGTATTATTTATAGAGTAACATATATGATCTAAAAAAATAATTCAAGTTAAACATTATAAAGTACAGTTTAATTAAATAAATGTAAAGTAATGGTTATGTTTATGGACGGCCCCGGTATCACTGCAAACAATTTAAAATCCTGATTGTACTCAATCGCACGTGCCTGTGAATCATCCGAATTAATATCTCATCTCCCGAACAAAGAAAGGTAGCTGCAGTTTCCATCATAGAAGTCTCAGTAAATGCCAAAAGACATAAGTCAAAACCGCACAGAAAGGGAACACAGCCATCTGTTCCCCGTCATACGATATCATCATTCATTGTAATCAAATCGGAATATCGAAACACAATCCAGATGAAAAACACAGCTCACGGTGTGCACAGAGCACTAAACGCAGTGGCTCCGGCAGCAAGCCGGACTTGGATTATCAGGAAACTGCAACAAGAAACAATTTTCAGACTGAGCCTCGATAGTTCTTGCCGCCTATCCGCCATATTGAACGGCATTCCGGTAAATGTATATTTTTACATACACGAAATTACATATTTATTTCTTAATATAATTGTTCAAAATGAGATTTAATAATTACCATAAGCACAACAAAATTGCATTGAAAATAATATTCTTCTACTGGAAAATTAAAATACGAAAAAATAATGAAATAATTCAAAATCATATAAAAGCAAAGCTGAAAAAATGAAATTGTAAATTAAATATATAAATGAAATCTAGTCGCAAGAGCCATGTTATTTTTCATTTATGAAGAAATATTAAATTTGGAAAGTTTTATCATTTATATTATTATGGAACTTGCAGCAGCCATCTCGGTCATTCTCTTCTTCTTCATCCTCCAACCCTGGGGGTAGTTGATGCACCACTGACAGACTTCGTCACCATTCTCTCTCTCTCTCTCTCTCTCTCTCTCTCTCTCTCTCTCTCTCTCTCTCATTCTTCATTTATCCTTTTGGGACTTTGCAAAATTGAGACCTGCCCATTCTGTGATGTTATGTATGGTTGTTGTTGAGATGTTTTATGCTGCGAATTATGTTGACACCAAACATGTGAATTTTCACCGTCGAGCATTGGGCTACATACCAGATGCTATCCAACAATCTCGGTTATTCATCATACCATGCGCCGTACCGGTTGGCTTAGGTGACCATGCCCCCCCCCCCCCAACAAGTTTCTAGCCACATTGTCTACTATCACCTCTGATGTTGACTGCATGCTGTGCCATGGCAGCAAGGTATCTTGTATCTTTCTTTTTGTTCGTGAGCAATATCTCTTACCTTTATTTTGCGGTTATTAGACGACAAAAAAATAAGATGTAGATTTATAAGTCGACCTCACTAGTCACATTTGGCAATTTGCCCCTGGCAATTTGGTCGTTTCCTTTCATTGATTGTCTCAAAAGTGTAAAATGTCAATAGATCTGAAAACATAGCTGAAAACGTAATAATATTTGTTAGAACAATGTAACATTCCATATTTTAATGCGTTAAGTTAGTTAATATTTGGAATGTTTCGTTTCAAAATTATTTATCGCTTAAATATCACTAACACATATATTAATTAAGCTAAAACGTTTACAATAGTGAAGAGTCACAAAATGAAAAAAAATAAGTTTATCTAAATTTTAGAAGTGATGAATGAGGGCATTGCCACCAACGAACATTTCAGGAGTTAGAATTATAATGTAATTTTGACGCTAGATCCAGCAACTGTGATTAGTGATTTGAAAATTGTGTTTTTGTGCTTAATAAGTTATTGAATTTTGGTTACTTATGTGCAGCATTCTAGAGCTTCAGAAAGAACGAGAGCTTGGGTCTCTTGTGCTTCGGTGGTGGGAAAATAATGACGTTTCTTGTCCAAAAGAGAACGCAAACAAGGGCATTGACCTGTATTCTCTGTCCGGCACTTTTATTGTTGCTGCAGCTGGTGTGGCCTGTGGGCTTACTGTTCTTGGGTTTGAGCACCTCGTCAATTATGTGAAGATAAGAAAGGTGAGTGTTGCTAAACAAATAGTTTACCTCAACATTAGAAAAACTCATAATCGTAATTAAATTAGGCTTTTTAAAGAATTGTGTATTTCTACTATTATTATAATTACCACCAACTATGTATCGCTTTAAAATAAATAAGCCGGAAAAAACGTCATAAGCACAGACGTCAAAGAAAATAATAAAAGTAAATCAACTATGCAGGAAAGATAAAGGCTCTCTGTCTAGGCCATTTTTTTGGAATCCCCAAGGAAAAATACAAACAGGAAGACCAAAATATTCCTGGAGAAGCCGGATGGAAGAAGAGATGAAGATGATGGGGAAGACATGGAATGATCTTAAAATCTTAACGGCAAGGAACAGAACGGATAGGAAGGTGTTTGTTGAAGACCAATACTCCACAATGAGCTGAAAGTTAGGATAAGAAGAATAAGATATATCATTACAATGAATAAACGTTGTGTAGAGAGAACTCAAAAGTGTAGCCTAAATTGCTAAGGTTTGCAGGCAAAAGGAACAATTCCGTCACATTAATCAATTAGAACAGTTATAAATGTAACCGTAAGAAACTGCGAAATTAATGAGCAACAAGAATTATTTGCCGACATTCACACAGCCCTCTACTCATCAACAAATCACAATCTTCAAACTCCGAACTTCTGCAATTATTTAATCTTTTTTGAAACACATCTTACCATATAAATTATTGAAAGTGCATGAAGGTAACTGTAAAAACAGCATAAGTAACATAACAAGATAAGTGCAGATAGAGAGCATCCATTGCTCCACGAGCTCAACACAGGGAAAGGTACCAAGCTAAAAAGTGGGAAATAATGGGTGGGACGACCAGAAGATGTCATCAAACAGGTCTGTGGGCTTACCAATATCAACGCTGACAAGGGGTAGATACCTGTGCCTACATCATTCAGAGGGACATTGTCGTGTATTGTCACACTTGACAGGAAATGTAGGGAACAGAACTCAGTTGTGGTCAATGCGGAGGTCAAAGATCTCATCTGGGATAACACCGATGAGAAAGGTGCAGTCATCTATACAGACGGATCTGTAATGCGACACACAATAAGTGCATGTACATTTAAAGGAGTGCATGCACGGCATGCAGAATCGTCAAATATGATAATGGTGCATACGTTATGACCACGAATAACATGGCGATGGGGGTGATGACAGTGACCAAGGCAAGAATCTTGTTAGAGTCACAAAACTACACCCACGCCTGCGTACTGTGTGATTCGATGCACATGATAAAAAAAGTGGAGGCTGGTTCTGTACGTATGCAATGGGTAGAGTCGTTGCAGATGTCAAAAATACGTAAGGTCACCTTTGTCTACGCCCCAGGACATGCGGGAGTACGGGGAAATGAAAAAGCGGACAGGTTAGCAAGCTGCGCTATCGTTGAAGACAATCAACCACCAATAGATCGAGCGGACATCATCAATGCCCTCCGAGATGTGGGAAGGGCACAGGACTTCGACAACCATGAAGTCACGTCACTCCTTCGAATGAAAAAGATGGGAGTTAAGATGGGCACAGCCAGAAACGAGAAACTTAGTGGGCGTGTAAGAAGACTTATCAATCAACACAAAACTGGAGTCGCCAGTCGCTGGACACTGCGGGACTTGCTGAGGAGGGGATCTGGGCACCTAATGACATGTTAAGAAGTGCAATGATGATGACCCCCAAATAACTCAATAACTCAGTGTAAACAACAACCTAAATAAATATTTTAATAAATTATTAAACAAATATGGCATACATATTTTGTATAATGTAAATATGTTGTAAAGCTGAATTGTCACTTGTTATGTTGATTACTATTAATATTATTTCAGCGATCTAGTTCTCGATAAATCAACGGTCCTGGGCTTCAAGGAAAGTGATACATCAGATGTTCCATCACCGTGGAATGAGACTCTCATAAATCTATTTCCTACTTACAGTTGTGCACAATTGTAGGTTCAGTGTTTGTGTAGCTGTTTAATTATGAACACGCAAAAATAAACCGGCTATTGGTTAACATAACCTCTCTTGTTGTATCATTTTGTGCAAACAATTTCTACTTGCTATGTGGTGTAGGTTTTCTAGGATAATAGTTGATGAAGCTACCTGGTAAGCTACATTAACTTTATGTCCCCAATCATATTCTCTTTAATCTCCGGCTACATTTAAATTTTGTTCTGTTGTCTAATTGTAAAAAATCTGGCCAAGATGGCGGTGTGAATAGCGTGATTCGAGAGTATTGAAAGTGATTTCAGTCGGTGTGTTCTTACTGACAAGATCAATGCTCAGTGCAAAGATGATGTTACGACAGGACCAGCAAGCTGATATAAGATTGTATAGCGTTGATTTTGTTCACGCTAAAATAACAAGTCTGGAAAATATTCCTACAATCATAACATTAATAAAGACCCCCACTAGTGACAAATGGAGAGAGTGAAAGGGCAATAATTAGCAACATAAACAGATTACAACATAGAACATCGAAATGCACGATCAAGAACATTGAACGTCGCAAGTTTAGGAAATAAATAGCAAGAATTATAAACGTCATAGAATAAAATGAAATGAAAAAAAAATATAGAAATAAACATAGAAAAAAAAATCGGAAAAACTGAAGAAAAAAAATCGCATGGTTAAAGCTTTACGTAATAAGTGGACGACAGAAACTAGAACAACGTTTCGGCTCAATAAGCCTTCACAAGAAACAAACATACAACACACAAACAGATACGTATTTAAAATTTAAAAAAATAACAATAACACAAATAATAATAGAGCCCGTTGAGCAGTAACGACGTTCTAATTTGCGTCGTCCACTTAATACGTAAAGCTTTATTGTTTTTAAAATATGTTTTTATATATTTCATTTATTTCTTCTTACAATAAGCTTGACTGCAGCCTCGCATTTATATGACTTGACCCAACTGGAAAAAAAGAACGGCTACAGCAATGCCACTGTCGGTGGGAAAAAGAAAAGTTAAGGCAAAGCCAATGTCGGTGGGAAAAAGAAAAGTTAAGGCAAAGCCAATGTCGGTGGGGAAAAGAAAAGTTAAGGCAAAGCCAATGTCGGTGGGAAAAAGAAAAGTTAAGGCAATGCCAATGTCGGTGGGAAAAAAGAAAAGTTAAGGCAAAGCCAATGTCGGTGGGGAAAAGAAAAGTTAAGGCAATGCCAATGTCGGTGGGAAAAAGAAAAGTTAAGGCAAAGCTAATGTCGGTGGGAAAAAAGAAAAGTTAAGGCAAAGCCAATGTCGGTGGGGAAAAGAAAAGTTAAGGCAATTCCAATGTCGGTGGGAAAAAGAAAAGTTAAGGCAAAGCCAATGTCGGTGGGAAAAAGAAAAGTTAAGGCAAAGCCAATGTCGGTGGGGAAAAGAAAAGTTAAGGCAAAGCCAATGTCGGTGGGGAAAAGAAAAGTTAAGGCAATGCCAATGTCGGTGGGAAAAAGAAAAAGTTAAGGCAAAGCCAATGTCGGTGGGAAAAAGAAAAGTTAAGGCAAAGCCAATGTCGGTGGGAAAAAGAAAAGTTAAGGCAAAGCCAATGTCGGTGGGGAAAAGAAAAGTTAAGGCAAAGCCAATGTCGGTGGGAAAAAGAAAAGTTAAGGCAAAGCCAATGTCGGTGGGAAAAAGAAAAGTTAAGGCAAAGCCAATGTCGGTGGGAAAAAGAAAAGTTAAGGCAAAGCCAATGTCGGTGGGAAAAAGAAATGGTAGTAGGATGGAGGATGGTCGATCACGAATTAACAGAAGCTAGTAACCATGTAGAGATGAGATGCTTGAGAAAAGCTACTGGAGTCACTATGTAGAGATGAGATGCTTGAGAAAAGCTACTGGAGTCACTATGTAGAGATGAGATGCTTGAGAAAGGCTACTAGCGTCACTATGTAGAGATGAGATGCTTGAGAAAAGCTACTGGAGTCACTATGTAGAGATGAGATGCTTGAGAAAAGCTACTGGAGTCATTATGTAGAGATGAGATGCTTGAGAAAAGCTACTGGAGTCACTATGTAGAGATGAGATGCTTGAGAAAAGCTACTGGAGTCACTATGTAGAGATGAGATGCTTGAGAAAGGCTACTGGAGTCACTATGTAGAGATGAGATGCTTGAGAAAAGCTACTGGAGTCACTATGTAGAGATGAGATGCTTGAGAAAGTCTACTGGAGTCACTATGTAGAGATGAGATGTTTGAGAAAAGCTACTAGAGTCACTATGTAGAGATGAGATGTTTGAGAAAAGCTACTGGAGTCACTATGTAGAGATGAGATGCTTGAGAAAGTCTACTGGAGTCATTATGTAGAGATGAGATGTTTGAGAAAGGCTTCTAGAGTCACTGTAGAGATGAGATGTTTGAGAAAGGCTACTAGAGTCACTATGTAGAGATGAGATGTTTGAGAAAAGTTTTGGAGTCATCATATAGAGATGAGAGATGTTTGAGTAAAGTTGTTGGAGTCACCATGTAGAGATGATATTTTTTAGAAAGGCTGTTGGAGTCAATAGAAGTGACATAATCATAAAATGATCTCGTAAAGGACAGTTTGGGCAATCAATTTGTTGACAATGTTCTCTCTAGTTATTGTTGATAATGTTTTCATCAGTTGTTCTTTCAAGTTGTTAATAATGTTCTCTCTAGTTGTTGATAATATTCTCTTTTGTTGTTGATAATGTTCTCTTCAGTTGTTGGTGATGTTCTCTCCAGTTGTTGGTGATGTTCTCTCCAGTTGTTGGTGATGTTCTCTTCAGTTGTTGATGATGTTCTCTCCAGTTGTTGATGATGTTCTCTCCAGTTGTTGATGATGTTTTCTGCAGTTGTTGATGATGTTCTCTCCAGTTGTTGATGATGTTCTCTCCAGTTGTTGGTGACGTTCTCTCCAGTTGTTGATGATGTTCTCTCCAGTTGTTGATGATGTTCTCTCCAGTTGTTGATGATATTTTCTTCAGTTGTTGATGATGTTCTCTCTAGTTGTTGATGATGTTCTCTCCAGTTGTTAATGATATTTTCTCCAGTTGTTGATGATGTTCTCTCCAGTTGTTGATGATGTTCTCTCCAGTTGTTGATAATGTTCCCCCAGTTGTTAATAATGCACTTTTTGAAGTCTGGACCTTTTTCAGAAAGCCAGCGCAACTTTTATTATCTGTACTTCATTATTATGAAATTCTTTCATAAAACCACATTCCCGTGACTCTTGTCGGCTGTCTGAATACCTGATTACCTTACACATGTCAGGGCTGGCGCTATATATAACTGATAAACTCTTCACACTAGTTTCGATGGTCATTGATGAATTTCGGAATATCTTTTACCTGAATACAGCCTGAGTTATTCTGTATGGCCGTACCACTGTATATGAACAATCAATAGTAATAGTAAAAAAAAAGTAAAGTAAAGTACCCCCGTCACGCCAAGTGGCGTATAGGGAATATGGTGTTAGTGACCATAAATTTTACAGACCTTCGGCACATGATTTTTGGAGTAATGTGGTCGGTATTACGCCCGTGCCGCTTTACTTTCCCATAAAAAATCTGTTACCCATTTAAGGCTGGGTGAACCCGGAAGCCGTCGGTTGGGATAGAACCCTACCCCTTGTCCTTTGTAGTCCAGTTCACTAACCACTGAGCTATCGCGGCTCCCTAATCAATAGTAATGATAGCAAATATTTTTTTTTTAAATAAGAGGATTCTTAAGCTTTTGTAAGACTTGACATGCCGGTTGGGAGACACTGAAATATGTTCATGGGACAGAAATGTTTTGTTAGACATGCATTGTGGACTGCAGAACGAGGCACGTAATTCATGGCATCAGTTCATAGTTTAAAAGGTCTTGATATTGTATTGCCACTGCACGAAGCAGAGATTAAGTAAGGAGTAAAGTAAGTGTTGTTCAACTACTCATCAAAGAAGCCCAGTTCACGGACATGTTTACTTTGGCGACCCACACGTATCTTCTCGTGTCGTCTCACCGCCAATCTCCCAACGCGATTGTCCCCATTTTAGAAGATCGTCTTCTCCATCGACATTGGTACAAACTTACCTAATTTACATCAAATTTTAATAATACTTTCAAAAAATATTTGTCCTCATATAAAATTGTCTTCATTATTTCTTCTGAACGCTATTTGATGTAATAAATGTGGCGATCCCCATAATTTTCAATGGATAATAACGCACATGAAATTTGTTAATGATTTATTTATGTTATTATACACAACTCAACCCCTGTGTTATCATACAATTACTTTCCAAAGAATTGGATAATTCTGTTAATTCAAATAATGTTATCAATATCATAATGCACTCTATTATACATATAAACAAAACATATCACTATGCACTTTAAATAATTATTTCCACGAAATTGTAAAACAAAAATGCAATAAAATAAAAACAGTTTGATCTTAATTTGTTCTGAGTCTACTATATTGACGCATATTTTGTTATTTTTTCTTTATAAATTAGCTTTGCAAACGGTTGAATGTGTTCTCATGATAAGAATACGACTGGTTCTATAGCGTTTTGTTACTTGAAGAAAAAAGAAAATCTGAGCTACGGTACAGTTGTTAGTTACCTAGTATGCCCACACTGACTACAAGAAATCCAATCGATTACTTCTTCTAGATTCACCCAGCCGTAAATGGGCCATTGGTTTTGTCTTAGATAAAATAGACATTGGCGTAATACTGTCCACATTGTCCAAAAGAGCGTCCATGCTAAAAACAAAAAAATTGGGGCGCTAACACTATATTTCCTACACATTTAAGGGCTCATGAGGCTCTTTCCTCTTTCTAAAATTATGGGATAATACTACTTCGATACATGCGAAGTATTTCCCTGAGGCATTTGTTTCAAATTTATTTTCTACTCCTTTTGCTGTTTCCATCTCTGGTATGCTTAAGTAAAAGTTGATAATACTTTTGATTTGATTGACAAGAGAAAAGATACCAGACAGCTTAAGAGAATGGCTTGGCAGAAGGTCAACAACAGAAATTATAAATAAATGTAGTGATCGAAAGTTGTGGAGAGACATGATCACCTACGCCAGCAGACCCGGTGCTTGATGATGAAGATGATGATTTTGTGTATCCGTAATCTATGCGCTTCCAAGATATACAAAGTGATATACTTCTTCCACTGCTTTTCCTACAAGATATATGCTTTTCCTACAAGATATATGCTTTTCCTACAAGATATATGCTTTTCCTACAAGATATATGCTTTTCCTACAAGATATATGCTTTTCCTACAAGATATATGCTTTTCCTACAAGATATATGCTTTTCCTACAAGATATATTTCTTCTAATGGGTGAATTTGACTTGTCTTTCCTTGTGTTTTTTGTCCCCCTTAGTTGACCTCGCGTCTTATTTTTCAAGCTATTGACGAAAGGGGATTTTATTTTTGCTGCCTCATGTTCACATTGCTATTGATAAGAACTATGTCCTCCTCCAAATAAAGGTCCTCCAATGGAGACCCAAGTGTCCATGCAATGCTTATTTTTACCTGAACGGGCACCTTTGCATGTTGAAATCGATGGCAATTGAAAATATCAAGAGAGAGAGAGAGAGAGAGAGAGAGAGAGAGAGAGAGATAGAGAGGGAAAATACATCCTTGTTTCACTCCGATTTCAATCTGAAACTATTTATTCAGTCCTGCCTCTGTGCGAACTGCACACGAGAGGCTGTCGTACAGATCTTTGATGATGTAATAATGTTTTGTGGTATTCCATATTGTCTGAGTATGTTCTAAACGAGTCTCTGTGTATGCTGTCAAAAGCCTTTTAGAAATCAATGAAATTTAGAAGTGGTTTCTGTTTCTCTAAATGTTTGTGTAATCAAATTCTTAGGTGGGGAAGTAGGGACATACAGGAACGAAAATTCAAATCACTTGGTAAGATCTATTTTCTTTTTCGAGCTTTACATGTAAACTCTGATCCAAAAACCTCGTATCGATTGCACTTGTCATGTCAACTTTATTCCCTATCATATAGAACTCATCCCCTAAGCACACCCCAAAATTAGGATAAAGGTGTAACGATAAATTGTTAGATAAGATGGTACAAGATGAAAGTAATTATACTCAAGTGAAAAAATGTTGATATTATATAAAAAGGGGAGAATCAATTCAGATGAAGAGGTATGTTTACAGCACTTTGAAAAAATGGCAAATAATCAACAGGAAAAAAAAATAAAGAACAATATATGATCGATCACGTACTCCTTGACACAGCGCCTTGCCACTAAAAGCCAAGCGCTAGGGAACACTGCCACCTCGGTGTTATTACTGTCAGTGACATACTCTGCTTAAGCATCTTTATGATTTTGAAATTAGTGTTGTTTAGGGCACACAGATCAAAACGGAGTCTCGGTGGCTGAGTGGTTAGTGTGCTCACCTCGGTGGCTGAGTGGTTAGTGTGCTCACCTCGGTGGCTGGGTGGTTAGTGTGCTCACCTCGGTGGCTGAGTGGTTAATGTGCTCACCTCGGTGGCTGAGTGGTTAGTGTGCTCACCTCGGTGGCTGAGTGGTTGACTCGTTTCTTGACCACAAGGGTCGAGGTTCGATGCACAGAAGCGGCGAATTTTTTGTCCTGACCGACAAGGCTCCGAGGTTCACCAAACCTCTAAAAATGGGTACCATCAATTTTTCTGGGAAGTAAAGGCAGCCTGGCTTAATACCCACCATATCACCAAAAATGTGGCGCGGTCATAGAAACATATGGTCAGTAACATCATATTCCCCACACGTCTAGCAAGGCGCGGAGGGAACACTTACTTTACATATCAAAATAACATACATTTGTTAAAAGTTGAGTAATGAAGTCTCCACGAGATAATTACAACTTGTCTAAACCAAACCAACTAATAAGTTTTATCTTTGATCTCCACAACCTGATGCTCTCTGGTACTGCTCACTGACTTATTTGCGTGATTGCGTGTTGATCAATATGATTATGTTGGCAGCTAAGCTGTGGCAGATTGTCAAGACCGGTATTTATAAAGTCAGTTTGTTGACCTTCTGATGATCAAACTCTAGTGTTGAAAGAAATAAAATAAACCTCTGGTGCTATTTATTTTTACATCTCTGCTATAGTAAAAAGTAAGTAAAAGTAAAGTACCCCCGTCACGCCAAGTGGCGTATAGGGAAATATGGTGTTAGTGACCATAAATTTTACAGACCTTCCGCACATGGTTTTTGGGATAACGTGGTCGGTATTACACCCGTGCCGCTTTACTTTCCCAGAAAAAAATCCGGTACCCATTTAAGGCTGGGTGAACCTGGAAGCCGTCGGTTGGGATCGAAACCTATCCCCTTGTCCTTTGTAGTCCAGTTCACTAACCACTGAGCTGTCGCGGCTCCCTTTGTGCTATTGTAAATGTTGAATATTATTGGAGCTGGGATGAGAAAAGCCAAATTAATTGTTGTTTCCTGGCGGAACAAAACTTGACCTTGAGCAGATCATTGACTGTGCTTGTCTGTGTGTTTGTATATATAGGTAATGCCATAAAATAGTGGCTCAAGGTCACAGCTTACGCGGTGAACAAAACACAATTATATCGGTCGCACATCCGGTTATTGATACAAATGTTCCTGCTTCTTATTGAATGATCCTAGTGTGTACATATGCATGTATGTATGTGTGTGTGTGAATGTCGGTCTGCGACTGTTTGTATGTGCGCGCGTGTGTTCATGCCAATTGATTGGTTAATATATTCATGTAAATATGTTTGCATGTATCTGTGTGTGCAAGCATGTTTATACACATTTTTAAAAGTGTGTGTGTGTGTGTGTATATATATATATATATATATATATATATGTATATATACATGTATATATACATACATATATGCGCCTATATATTTGTGTATTTTTTTACGTATATGGCTGTGTACATATAATTTTAAGTGTTTGAATGCACACACATATATCTAAAATTTTGCAGGTATTTTGCGTGATTGTATTTTGTTTGTTTGTGTAAGTAAAGTAAGATGTGTCCTGCGGTATTTTTTTTTTTCGTTCGCCAGCTTTTTACCTCTGACGAAGTCCCTAGAGACTAGGAACTGAATGTTGCGTGTTAATCCATTTTTTACTGGCAGCCGTGTGCACAAGGGTCCCTCGCCGAACAGGCAGATAACTCCGACTTCGTCTTGCCTCGAGACCAACCAGTCCCCTGTCCTGCGTTATGTTTGAATGCCGTAGGGCTGTGAAATATGGACAAGTATCTTTGTAAAGCTAGACAAGGTCGAACTTAGATGAAAACATGTCCTAGATCTTTAACACCTGTCTACCGAAATCCCCATATCTCGTTCTTGAGAAAGATGACGTGTTTTAAATACAGGATTTCGACAACCATGAGTCCACGTCACTGCTTCGGTTGAAAGAGATGGGAGCTAAGATGAGCACAGCCAGAAACGAGAAACTTAGGTAGTGGGCGTGTAAGAAGACTTATCAACCAACACAGAACCTGAGTCGTCAGTCGCTGGACACTGCGAGACTTGCTGAGGAGGGGATCTGAGCATCTATGGACATGTTCGGAGTGCAATGATGATGACCCGCAAATAACTCAATAACTCAAATACAAATTTATTGACGACAATGACGGTGACGAGTGGTGAAAGTTGTGTGCCTCATAACTACCAATTTAAACGCCATACGATATTATTCTCAAATACAATAACGACTGATGGAATAAAAGAAACAAAAAAAGAGCCCCGTCAGGCCACGTAGTTATAGGAAACAAGGCGTATTGTGTTAGCGCCAATATAGACCTTCAACACAAAATTTTTGAGTTAATCTGGTCAGTATTGGGAGCCGCGATAGCTCAGTGGTTAGTGAACAGGACTACAAAGAACAAGAGGTATGGTTTGATCACAACCGACGGCTTCCGGGTTCACCCAGCCTTAAATGGGTACAGGATTTTGTCTGGGAAAGTAAAGCGGAACGGGCGTAATACCGACCACATTATCCCAAAAATCATGTGCTGAAGATCTGTAAAATTTATGGTCACTAACACCATATTCCCTATACGGCAATTGGCGTGACGGGGGTACTTTACTTTTTTTGTTTTTAATACATTTTAAATGTATTTACTATAAACAAATGTGTCCCATTTGCCCGGCGGTATTAGTTTAACGCATTTCTTAAATGGACAGCAATGAAAATGACATAAGAACCGAGACTACCGTGTGTTTTGATGCACGTGTAAGAAAGTGTATGTTCACCTTCGCTTGTTATTCACTTCCCACACAAATAATTGAGCCAAGTGCCTATTTTTGAGCTGGGTCGAGTGGAGAACCTCAAGCTGTGATAAAATGCACGTTCACATTGTCGCCAAGCCAGAACATTGCAACAGTTTAACTAATACTTTCTTTGTGTTTGTGTATATTTTGTCAAACAATTTGTACCAAATTGCAATCATGAAGGATAATATAATATTTAGGAACAATTTTTTATCTGCTCATTCTAAATTCACGATAAAGGCATTGCATCACAAAAACCAAGACAAAATTAGCCGACACTCTCTAGAGGCTAGCCATGTTTTCTGTCTGCTTACTGTCTGTGCTGTTTTTCTATTTATTTTACAAAAAAGAGAGCGGAGAATCGACAAATATAATGATATTTCCCAGGCGGTTGCCAAGTAATGGTTGAACATCCGGGTCACATCTTTAGCAATATGGGTTTGGCACTCGGTGGACACAATTTGATGGACCATCTTTGACAATTTGTTAGCCAGATCGCATTGTTAAATGAAAACAATAACATTGAAAAAAAAAAAACACTATTGTATTAATTTTTATTTTCTGCTGTCTCTCTTTACTATCAGTTATTAACTTTACTATCTTTAATGCACTATGCGCATTATTCTTGGCTGCACTAGAGACACGTCATGCAGAGCGTTAAGATACCTACTTGACATTCCAACCATAGAAAGTAGAATCGAGGTGTGTAGAGCACGCGCTTTTCTGAACATTCTTGCTGATGAAAGACATCCTTTAAATTCTGTAGCGCTAGCACCAAAAGGTGATAGACTCGAGCGAGGCCAGTCGTGGATGGGCAGGGCAGAGAAATCCATTCAAAAGGTGTGCATGCTAAATGACTTGCAGCGTGGAGAAGAATGGCGGCAATGGCCAAATGACATTTCTACAATTACTATCAAAGTCTGCATAACACTGAATAAAGAATGTAGAACGATGAATCCCAAGGTCGTAGAGGATAAGATTCAGGCCTTAATCAAAGAAAACGTAACGCCCGGCAATATTATTATCTACACAGATGGTTCGGTTGTACGAAATAAACGATGTTCATGGGCATATACAGCGCAGGTGAAAGGGCAAATGGTGCATGAGGATAGTGGTGCTTTTTCGCAAACAACGAGCAGCATGACAGTGGAGGTTTTAGCAGTCACTAAGGCAATGACATGGCTCGAAACACAGTCTTTCGCAGGAGTATGTTTTCTCAGTGACTCCATGAGTATGCTTAAGAAGGTTGAGGCTGGGTGGAGGCGAAGAGAGTGGTTGAAATCCCTGCAGCTGTCAACTTTAAAAGAAATCGTCTTCATCTACGTACCTGGCCACTCTGGAGTGCAAGGGAACGAACGAGCTGACAAGCTTGCTGAAAAGGCAAAAATTTCAGATGGCAACGCCATGGACAACGCAGACATTTTACACGCACTCCGCGAGGCGGGAAGAGTAGCAGACTTTCGAGACGACAAGTATTCAAACGCAATGGCGAGACTAACGCATAGTCGCGTAAGGCTTGGCACAGCTAAGAGCGAACATTTTTCAGGACGCCAGAGGTGTATGGTTAACCAACTGCGAACCGGCACGATCAGCCGTCACACACTTGTGAATTTACTCGAAAGGAAATCGGAGCACTTATGGGTATGCCCCTTGTGCAAGGAGGATGATCTTTCGACTAACTAACTAACTAACTATCTTTAATCTTTCGGCAGGGCAAAATAACTAACTTACGGATATGGTTATGAATGGCCCCGGTATCACTGCAAACGAATTAAAATCCATAATTGCTCAACCGCCTGTGCCAGTAGAATCATCCAAATTACTGACTCATCTCCTAAACAAAGAAAAGTAGCTGTAGTACCCATCATAGCTGTCTCAGCACACGCCAAAAGACATAAATCGAAACAGCACAGAAAATGAACACAACCATCTGTTCTACATCATACGATATCACTCATCGTAAACAATCGGAATATCGAAACACGATCAAAACAGATGAAACGCACAGCTCATGGTTTGCACAGACCACTTAACTCAGTAGCTCCTGCAACAAGCCGGACTTGGAATATGAAGAAACTGCAACAAGGAACACTTTGCAGACATAGCCTATATGGTTCCTGCCGCCTATCCCCCATATTGACCGGAAGTTCACGTCCTCCTGAAAATGATGATCGTCATATTTTTAAAAAAATGTATAGAGCTTGATGCTGCTAGGACATCACCTTGACTCCAAATCCGAACATATGAAACACAGTCTCTAGACTACGGCGGTTGAGCAGTTATGGATTTTAATTCGTTTGCTGTGATACCGGGGCCTTCCATACCCATAACCATATGTGTGTATGTATGTGCGTATGTATGTATATGTGTGTATGTACTTATGTATGTGTGTGTATGTACGTATGTATGTATGTGGGTGTATGTATATATGTGTCGATGTGAGTATGCATGTTTGTGTGTGTGTGTTTATATATATATATATATATATATAATATGGCCTTTGGTGTCTTGACAGACGGTTGGTAGCAAGCAATCATGATAAGTTAGTAGTTTGGTAAAAATATTAGTGTCTAATGCTGGATGCTGCTTTGCTGAACAGCTTCTCTCTCTCTAAATATATATATATATATATATATATATATATATATATATATATGTATATATCCATTGTCCATAACCATATATATATATATATATTTATATATATACATACATACATATACAGACATACATACACACATCATACAGACCTCAGTAATGGGAACATGAGGTAAAATAGTTTATGTGTGTGTGTGTGTGTATGTGTACGTGCGTGCATGTGTACGTGCGTGCATGTGTACGTGCGTGCATGTGTGTGTATTGTTTTTTGTATGCATGTGTGTGCATATATGCACAATTTAACTGTGTAATAATCTGATTAGTTTTCTAATTGTTCAGATAGTAGCAATTATTTTGTTTATTTGTTCACAGACATATCCCTCAAGTCGATTGTGTACAGTGATACCATTCATTCATTTTTAACTATGTAGTGCATAAGGGGGAAAATTGCATAATTTATCATTTTTATATTCCATGCTTTTATTCGAGTGATACATAATCAAACAAATGTGATCTGTGTCCTACAGTAAGAGGTGAGGTGCACTCGCCACTTCTTGTAGCGACTAGTAAATACTCATATCATGTTAAAGCCCCTATATTTCTTGACAATTAATTCATTTTCTTGTAATATAGACAGCATCACGTCAGACCGCTATACATTACGTGAGAAAATCCTGGGTTCTTTTCTCCTCTTCCTTCTTCTTTTCTCTACCTCCTTTTTTCCCCTCCTCCTTATTTTGTCCCTCCTCCCCCTTCCGTTTCTCTTTCTCCTTCATTAGCTTTCAACATTTGCTGTACATTTTAAACCTGCAGAGATTTCTAACTGGATTTGCGGTTGCAGTACCTATTTTTAAGAGCTGAGTAAACTCCGAAACTCCGTCGATCATTTTGCAACTAAACCCAAACTCACCTGGTTATTAAACAAGCTAACCACTAACCGCGTCGCTACTAAGTCTTCTAAATAAAATACTACGAAATTACCGTATATTTGACCAAATCGGAAAGATGTATTGGATGAAAAGATTTCAAAAAATCTATCAAATCTGTAAGGAGTTATATGAGAACTCCATTAAGCAAATGTATTACCCACAGCCACATAAACACACGTATCTCAAGTTGTAAACGCCAACATGTGAACACAAGAATAAGAAGATGATAAAACAAATGTTCACAATGTGTTCACAACGTGTTCTCCTAATGAAAGAATGGTAGCCTAGTTGAAAAAAAAGTACCCGGCGAGGCTACCACGTTCGGACAACCCGTGTCAGATTCCTGTTGGAAGCAGTGTAAATTTTACTCGTGGTTAGAAGAGAAATACCCCCGCGGTCGACCCAGCCGCTGGGATAAATAGGTACCAGGGTATTACTCTGGGAAAGTGAGAAATGTCACCTCGCATCGTCAGTTTCGATACAAGCATGCAAGCGACACTACCCAGAAGTCTCCAGTCACTTCTGGATAGGCGGCCGAGCACGTGTGGGTGAAAACTCGCGTGCTATGAGGCCGCCTCAAGTCTTTTATTTTACCTTTACCTCCCCTAATGAGATACAACATCTTCAGTGTAAATTGTACGCAAGAACCACGATTTAGCACAGGAACTAACTTTCACACCAATTAAAGTAAACAATGGGAGCGTTACAAACCACGAATAGCTGACGTTGACTTCCTAATAAAAGGAGGTTTGGAGATGTACTTTTAATGATGACAAAAATAGAATCCTATAATAAAATTGAGCTACTTAATTTGTGCATTTGTATGGTTTCAATGGCCGTGATTTGACGTGCGTATATAAAAATCCTTGCATGGCAGGAGAAAGAAAGTTAGGAAAGATAGAACAAAGAGAGTATCTATTTTTTTAGAGGAAGAAATGAATATGAAAAAAAAATTAACCTGAATATTACAACAGTATGTAAAGAAATAGGTTTATTCCCTCTTTCTCATATTCGACTAACTGAGAAGCAAACCTTTGCGTCTGTTGCTACATACGTAGTTGTAATATTGGAGCTTCTCTATACGAGACATATAAACCTCAGGGATGTTTTCTTCTCTATACGGTACATAGAAAACTCCATATTTTCTTCTCTATACGATATATAGAAAACTCCATGATATTTTCTTCTCTATACGATATATAGAAATCTCCATGATATTTTCTTCTCTATACAATATATAGAAATCTCCATGATATTTTCTTCTCTATACAATATATAGAAATCTCCATGATATTTTCTTCTCTATACGATATATAGAAATCTCCATGATATTTTCTTCTCTATACGATATACAGAAATCTCAATGATATTTTCTTCTCTATACGATATATAGAAATCTTCGTGATATTTTCTTCTCTATACGATATATAGAAATCTCCATAATATTTTCTTCTCTATACGATATTGAAATCTCCGTGATATTTTCTTCTCTATACGATATATAGAAATCTCCATGATATTTTCTTCTCTATACGATATATAGAAATCTCCATGATATTTTCTTCTCTATACGATATATAGAAATCTCCATGATATTTTCTTCTCTATACGATATATAGAAATCGCCATGATATTTTCTTCTCTATACGATATATAGAAATCTTCGTGATATTTTCTTCTCTATACGATATATAGAAATCTCCATAATATTTTCTTCTCTTTACGATATTGAAATCTCCGTGATATTTTCTTCTCTATACAATATATAAAAATCTCCGTGATATTTTCTTCTCTATACAATATATAGAAATCTCCGTGATATTTTCTTCTCTATACAATATATAAAAATCTCCGTGATATTTTCTTCTCTATACAATATATAAAAATCTCCATGATATTTTCTTCTCTATACAATATATAAAAATCTCCATGATATTTTCTTATCTATACAATATAAAAAAATCTCCATGATATTTTCTTATCTATACAATATATAGAAATCTCCGTGATATTTTCTTTTCCACCAGCCCCTTTTTTCACTTTCTAGTCACTTGGAAAAGCTGAGTCCAATTCTGGGACCACATTATGAGATGTGAAGCAATTGATTGGCTCTGCTACGCTGACGTTAACAGTCCTGTATGAGTCGCTGACTGATTTATGCTCTAATGATCTCAGATTACATTTATGTTAACGAGCAGGTCTAGATGAGATTAGTTTAGTTGACATATCATCTCTCATTGTACAACAGTCAAATCTATAGTTTTCAGATCCCATCATCAGTACGTTCCTCGGTGTGAGCATGAAGCACGATCTCCACCCATATTAAAGCATTCAAATTGGCTTCAGTTCAGATACAAAAACTCCGTAGCACCGGCTAAGAGAGAGAGACCCTCCCCCCCCCCCCACCCCCAACTCTCCAACCTCATTAATTGCATCTTACGATTGTATGACAGGGATCTAGATAGTGGGACTATTCTTTTCTCACGTGATGTTGGTTAGCGCGCCGGCAGCCAAACGGGCGCCTACTTGAGTAAATAAATGTCATCATCATCAAGTACCGGGCCTACTGGCGTAGGTGATCATGTCTCTCCACAACTTTCGATCTCGGCAGCTATTTATCATTTCTGTTGTTGACCTTCTGCCAAGCCATTCTCTTAAGCTGCTATTATAAATAAATGTATGGAACCAGTAATAAAGATACCACAATACTTGGCGCCATATCTGAGAGACATGTAGGTAGATTAGAGTGCGAACAAGTCACCGTCATTGCACATCGCACACCTTCACGATGCTCAGTTTCCCTTCTCATTGTCATTAATATTAACAGACAGGTCTGCAGACGTAGGTCAATGCATATCTTTCATTAATCACACACTAACATTTACAAGCCATTCTCTCTGATATTTCCTGTAGGGTCTTCTGACGGTAATGTACGTATTGTCATATCAGATGAAGAAAAATACGCCTGTTTTTGAAAAAAAAATGACTACATCCATGCATATTCAACTAAATACATCTTATTTGTTCTAGGTGGTGGAAAGAATAAGCAAAAAAAAAATAAAATAAAAAATGCAGTCATCAATACCACAGTAGAATTGATATATGTATAAAATATAAACCTATTTAAAGACTACGTGACAAAATGACATAAAGTTAAATGATCCAAACTGTATAAACACAATCCATCAACACCACAGTAGAATTGATCATCATCATCGAGTGTCGTCTCCGCAACGAAGGTTGGCTACCATGGAGCGCCATTCTGCTCTGTCTCTTGCTTTGATGGTGCAGATTGCCATAGGCTAATTTGTCCACCTTTTGATGTTACTCGTCCATGTTAGTCTTGGTCTGCCTCTGTCTCTTTTACCTTGTATTTTTCCCTCCAGGATTACTTTTAGTAGGCTGTCGTGTCTTTTAACATGACCCAAAATCGCATTTGTCTTGCTTGAATTGTGCTTAGTAGTTCTCTTTTCATTTTCAGTTGTTTTAAGACTTCATCGTTTGTTTTATTTTCCTTCCATCCAATTTTACATATTCTCCTATATATCCACATTTTAAAGGCTTCAATTCTCTGTTCTGTTTTCTTGTCTAATGTCCATGTTTCTACACCATATAGGAATATTGAGAAATGTAACATTTTGCTATTCTTACTTTTAGCCCTGGTGTTATTTGTTTTGATGTTAGTATGCTCTCCATGACATTAAAATTGCTTTTTGCCATTCATATTCTTTTGTTTATTTCAGTTTTACATTTTCCCCATCACTGGTTATAGTATGTCCAAAGTAGTTGTAGTTCTGAACTGTCTCCAGGTCTATTCCTTCAATTTTGACATCCACCTGTGGGTTTTGAGTATTTTCTTTGTTTATGATCATAGTTTTAGTCTTTTTGATATTCATATCTAGTCCATATTTTTTGCATATTTATTTCATTAAGTAATTGTTGTAGATCTTTAGGATTTTCTGCTGGTCATAAAATATAAACCCATTTAAAGACTACGTGACAAAATGACATAAAGTTAAATGATCCAAACTGTATGAACACAATCTAAGAAAACAAGATGAAGAGGACGTGCTTGGAAACAAAAATATGTATATAGAAACAGAGCACTAGAAACAGCTAGAAACATGACGGTAGATTAGGTCAGCTAAGATCAAAGGATTGGAAACTGTCGCGCTCTCTCTCTCTCTCTCTCTCTCTCCTCTCCCTCTCTCTCTCTGTCTCTCTCTGTACCACATTAAAAGACAAAGAAAGAAAGAGAGATTAAAAAGAAAATGAAGCACGCACAAATTAACGAAGCTTATCAACACATTTACCAACAAGCAACAACAACAAAATCAGGAAATGGAAATATAAATAACAGAAGGAATATTTACAATTAGCAGAGAAATACAGTTAGATAATTACCACATATATTTGCTCACAGTAACAAGTTATCTACAAGACTAATAATAAATAATGATATAATAACCAAGAATCAATAACCAAGTGTGATAGCAATCTAGGTAAGAATTTGCATCATTTCCTTCAAACTGTTACAACCAATCAAGTAGTTGTTTGTAAAAAATATATCTGAAAACAGCATTAAACGAGCCCTGCACATATTGATATATGATCAAGCTTTTTCTGCGATATTTTTTTCTACCTACTGGAAATGTAACTAGGTTTGTTGGTGATTATGTCAAAATCAAATGTTGATAAGACAGATCATCCGTCTCTCAGCTGGAATATAACAAAGGAAAAATTCCATAAGCTACAAAAAAACAAGTAAGGAAGTTCACTACTAACCCTGTCTTGGGAAAGTCAGATACTATGGAAACAAAGAGTATAAACTCGCGCAGTCTAAGCGGTGGCATGGAAACCACAGAGAAAGAGAAAACCAGGGAAGACTCAAGAATTCACGGAGGAGAGAAATCATGGACACCCTTAAAGACATTGACCTTGTTAGGAAAGAAATGAAATTTCTGTCCAATAGTAGGGATGAATGGAGCTGCCTTAAAGAAGAACTACGTTCCAATTAGGGGTCTTGATGAAATTGATTGGTTGATGTTGACACGGTACATACAATGAGGTGATATGAGTTAGTGGCTTATGACGTCAGAATCAGAGAACAAAGTTGAGAAAATCTACACTACTCCCCTGACCTGATCCCCCGAATAGGGAACTCTGCTTGAAAAGTGAGAAGAAATTGATAAGGAAAAGCAAACGTATTTGCCAATATGTCGCCTTAAAGTCTGTTTGACGGGCCGAAAGGCGCAAAATATCGCGTCGTGGCGGTTAATATTGATACCATGTAGCAAACACCGTTCACAACACCAACTACTAGAAGAGAATTTCTACCGCAAACATCAACTGATGGAGCGTTGCACTTCATTCAGAAGAAGAAATGGTTATGTTTATGGTTATTGTTTTGGTTACGGTTATGTTTACAGTTATGGTTATGGTCAGAAGAAGAAAACAACAATGAAACCTTATGCTGAGAATAATACTTCTCGTACGTACATAACAATTTTTTTTCCTCAACAGCTTCTAGGTTCACCCAGACTTAAATGAGAACATGATTGTTCTTTCGAAGGAAGAAATACAATACTAGCGTAATACTAAACACACAACATCTGAAGTGTACAGACAGGAGAAAACTTGCTGGCAATAGCGCCATGCTCCTCATACACGACGGCACATGATGATCTCTTTCTTCTTTTCTGAATATTTATGAAACTAATTAGCCCCACTACAATCAGGAGTCAATCAAATATCATTATGCAGTTATTATTATTATTTTATGATTTTTTCTATTTTCTTAATAAGCTACAACGTCAATCTTGATTACCAATTTGTTTCTATACACTGTTCATGACTATAGGTCGAGGAATGACTTTATAAAGAGCCGTCTTACCAGTGTAATGTGATTATTTATTGAATCTACATGTTAATGGCTAAATAATTTACTCTTATTTATTTTTGTCTTCATGATCTTGTCAGTGGGAACGTATATGGTATACATCCCCCGTCTTCATTTTCAACGCCTCATAAAACTGACATTCAACAAACATGTTCCAAGTCTTTACATTTTGTACCAATTTTTTTAAATATAATTCCAAAACTTACCCATCTCTTTTCAATTCTCCTTTCCACATATTTTTTCTGGTTGTCCCTTTTGTCCTTTCCTCTGAGCATTCCAAAATAAAGAATGTCGTGTAACTCTCAGTCGACTTCTGATGTGTGATTCCTATAAAGCTTCATTGTATGTTAAGCATTAACTAACCTGAAATATTTCTATTCACCTGACGATGAAATTGTTAACATTAGGTGGTGTCTACAAGAGCTGTAAAGACAGTTTACAGTTAATCCGGTACCCCCTTAGTGTACATTAACAAGTGGTTTAGTTATTTAACTAACTTGCGATACTATCAAACATTGATGCAGGTATCTAATGTTGATCTAATGTGTTCAGACCATTTACAATATCAAAGTCAACTGATAATCAAATGTACTTAAACTAACTTACAATATAATACAAACATCGAGTGTTTATTCAATGTATTAATGTAATGTCAACTACAATTACAATGTAATGCCAGCTTACAATAGCAACATCGACTGATGATAGAATGTACCGAAACTTACAATAGCAACATCGACTGATGATAGAATGTACCCAAACTTACAATAACAACATCGACTGATGATAGAATGTACCCAAACATACAATAGCAACATCGACTATGATAGAATGTACCCAAACTTACAATAGCAACATCGACTATGATATAATGTACCCAAACATACAATAGCAACATCGACTATGATAGAATGTACCCAAAGTTACAATAGCAACATCGACTATGATAGAATGTACCCAAACTTACAATAGCAACATCGACTATGATAGAATGTACCCAAAGTTACAATAGCAACATCGACTATGATAGAATGTACCCAAAGTTACAATAGCAACATCGACTATGATAGAATGTACCCAAACTTACAATAGCAACATCGACTATGATAGAATGTGCCCAAACTTACAATAGCAACATCGACTATGATAGAATATACCCAAAGTTACAATAGCAACTTCGACGGATGATAGAATGTACCCAAAGTTACAATAGCTACTTCGACGGATGATAGAATGTACCCAAACTTACAATATATTTATTAAAACAGCTGGTTCGAGCCGGTTTCCTTCTGTAAATACAAGTGCAATAACCTAGCAACTTCCATAATGAATAGTGGCTTTTCTTGAACCTGATGATGTACGTTGGAGAGACCACAGTCGCCTCGTATAGTAACTTCAGTTTAATTCAACTACGACAGGACTCAATGTTAGAATTGTGTGCATATGAAACATGTGTTCGCGCTAAGATAGATGTGACAATGAATTATATCATACAAATAAGAATAGATGTTCCACGCAGAACAATTAATTAATGAAATTAATGGACAGTTTAAAGTTGAGTTTTTTGGTTGTTTTTTCGTTCGTCAGCTTTACCTGTGACGAAGTCCCTACAGACCAGGAAATGAATTTTGCATGTTAATCCGTTTTTCCCTGACAGCCGTGTGCACCAGGATCCCTTGCCGCACAGGAAGATAACTCCTTCTTAGGAGGTACTCATATTTTTTTCCGTCGATGAGTAATTGCCGTTTCAAGCCGGGCCTCGCTGCTGAGACCAGGGATAGTTGCCGCAGAGAGAAATCATAAATATAAATCCCATCCGGTGCAACCGGGATTTGAACCCACAGCCTCTCTTGCCTCGAGACCAACCAGCCCCCATGTTGAGTTGATGATGCAATGTATTTTGGGAAGAAAATAAGTATAAGAAACACAGTTACGTGGCAACAAATACATAAATACATTACCGCCCATGAACAGTTTCGCACCTAAAAAAAAAAAAAGTAGAGTCCCGTCACGCCAAGTGGGGTATAGGGAATATGGTGTTAGTGATCATAAATTTTACAGACCTTCAGCACATGATTTTTGGGGTAATGTGGTCGGTATTACGCCCGTGCCGCTTTACTTTCCCAGAAAAAAATCCGGTACCCATTTAAGGCTGGGTGAACCCGGAAGCCGTCGTTTGGAATCGAACCCTAATTCTTGTCCTTTGTAGTCCAGTTCACTAACCAATGAGCTATCACGGCTTCAGTTTCTCTCCTGCCACTAAGTAATCAGCCGTGTCTGATGTCTGAACTGGATCTACCAGTACTACAGGAAGCCAACAGAACGATATTGCCAAAAGTAATTGCAGTTTTAACTCCGGAAGAAATAAGTCTCTCTGGCCGCCAGGATTAATAGAATCTACTGTCTACCACTCGCTGTACTATTAATGATAGTTATATCTACAGACCACGTCTAGACTATGCGGAATTAGTTATCAGACATACAATTTCTATTTGACGTTCCCATTTTTCATTTTCCAGACAAATTAAATAAAACTCAGAGGAAAATAATTGGTCTTCATTTTAATAAAAGACAGGGGGATCCACAACGAGATTACGTTGCTATACGCAGTCACAGCTGTTCATAAATACTGTGTTATATGTTTTACTTGTTACTAATCTCAGAAATATTACTCTGGTAACTTCTTATGGATTATTGTTTGTTCTTTATGTATTTTCTCGTTGTCATACCATTACATTTGTTGTGGTTGCTTGTCCGTCCGTGGTCGGTAGTTATTATTTGTCCACTTTCGGGTAGTTCCTCTGAGCAACTGTCATCCCCAATCGAGCTCCTAAATCCGCCATAGGGTTAAGGACATAGCACAATTTGAGGGGGGAGAGAATCTTCCCCGAGCGTACTCGCTAGTTGTGTGATAACAATTTATAATCTAGATCGAACATTCTATTATTTTTTCACCGACCTTCAGTCTGATTTTTTGCCCTACTGTCATGCAAATAGGAACGATTTTTGCTTATTTGAGATATATAAAAATATGATTTTCTTGCTTGTCCTAAATTTTCGGATTTTACAATACCCACATCTGTTGTAATCAACTCACCAATTAAAAAGGAAAATTGAACGTGCACACAACACAATCTTAGCACCGTTTCGCACTCTTAACTTGTAAGACGAACGCCACTCCGATGTTTTTTTTTGGTAATTTCATTTCCGGTTTCTTGTTAAATTGGTCCAGTGGCGTATTTTTACAAAATATTTACTATATTCCGGTATGTGTGATAATTTGTAAGCTGTTGTTAAGTGACTACTTTATTTTTAAAACCAAGAAGAATTTAAAATGTAAGTTTATCACTGTGCAAAAGGTAACTGTGTTATTGTTCATGCACTTTTGCAAGGAATCTAAAAGAGGTCGGTTATATTACTATTCAAAGTAATACAGATACGCCTTTGGCTGGCCTTGTTAGAAAATTAACATATTTTACAGTAAATTCTAATGTTTAGAGCACGCGGTTTGATATTTTCATAAAATTATATAACAAAAAACGATTTGTGCAAAATTCAGACTAGCTTTGTACTTAAATGTTATACAGTCTGAAGATCGATGAAAAAATAAGTTTTCATGAAAAAGAATTACAGAAATTCGTGAAACAGTTTCCGAGATAATTGATCAACTCCGTGGGCACGAATTTGTGAACGAACTATAGTTCTTGCCACTTGTAACTGATTGTATGCTTGGTTCTTCCTTTTCCAATGTCACATTTTTCACATTCTAAACATAAGTTTACGCTTTTTAATTACACTTTTGTCAACTATCATGTACTAACTTAGAATTTAAATGACATACGCCCACTTACTTATATTGGAAACATGAAAGCATTTTTATTATTACAGTAACACAACAGCACAATTGTTTTGAAGAAGTCAAACGTATAGAATGTTTCTCTCGAATCATTCGGGCGAGACAGGTTTGTTCTCGGCCATGCTGGCGTGTGGCCAACCCGTGTTCGATTCCCGCTGGGAGCAGTGTGAATTGTACTCGTGGTTGGAAAAAAAAAATACCCCACGGTCGACCCAGCCGTTGGCAGAAATGGGTACCAGAGTATTACCCTCGGAAGGTGAGGAATGTCGCTTCGCATGTGAGTTTCGATGCTTGAGGCGACACTATCCAGAAATCTCTGAACATTTCTGGATAGGCGGCCGAGCACATATGGGTGGAAACTCGCGTGCTAAGACGCCGGTTCAAGCCTCGTACTTTACCTTTACCTTATCATTCCATAGGGAGCCACGATTGCTCTGTGGTTAGTGAACTGGACTACAAAGGACAAGAGGGGGGTTCGATCCCATCCAACAGCTTCCGGGTTCACCTAGCCTTTAATGGGTACCGGATTTTATTTCTGTGAAAGTAAAGCGGCACGGGCGTAATAACGACCACATTACCCCAAAAATCATGTGCCGAAGGTCTGTAAAATGTATGGTCACTAACACCATATTCCCTGTACGCCACTTGTCGTGACGGGGGTACTTTAATTTACTTTTTATCATTCCATCCTGTATATCTTTTTTAAAAAAATATCTTTATTCTTTCGTTCGAATGTCAGGGTTCTCTAACTATTATTTCACATTTAAGCCCATGTAATCGCTTACATATAATATATATATATATATAAGAATGAGAACTTTCTATAGAGATAGATATACGTTGTGTAGAATTTGTAAATCTTGCCTTGGCTATGATAGTTTATGAGTCGTTATGGAAACTATAGACGTAACCGTTCTACATTCGTTTTTTTCTGTATCTCACAGTAAGTTGAAGTTCCTTCATTCTGTCGTTCTTTATCTTTATGTGGTTGCCTTTGCTTCTTACTCCTCTCAAAGTTATCTCTTTCAGTATAATTTCTGTGAGGCAGTGATTATCTGGGAGCCGCGATAGCTCAGTGGTTAGTGAATTGGACTACAAAGGACAAGAGGTAGGGTTCGAACCAAAAGACGGCTACCTAGTTCACCCAGCCTTAAATGGGTACCGAATTTTATTCTGGGAAAGTACAGCGGTACGGGTGTAATACCGACCACATTCCACCAAAAAATCATGTACTGAAGGTCTGTATAATGTATGGTCACTGACACCTTATTTCCTATACGCCACATGGCGTGACGGGGCTCTTTACATTATTTTTTAGTAATTATCTGGTTACTTCTAAGGTTTTCTATAATAGGTTTTACATTTTCTATTCTGTAGTTTAAACAGGTAAAAGAAAAAGAGGAAGACCCAGGGAGACACTGAAAAGAACATTGATGAGAGAGGCAAGAGCAGCAGGAATCGGCTCCCTCAATGAGATAGAACTGCTTGCACAGAACAGAGACAGATGGCGAGATTTGATAAAATATCTTTAAAAGAAAACTGCTAGAACAAAAATTCATATAGGAGAAGGTGTATCTTGGTCTACGCCCTATGGGCCGGTTACGGCTCGAAAGGTCAATAGATAGATTCTGTAGTTTAAATTATATAAACGATATGGTTCATGTCATTGTAGGGTTTGGAGAAGGCGGTTAGCGCTTTGGCTAGAAGATGACTTAGAAATGGATTCAATCCTGACGTAATTATTTAATCCTGACGTAATTATTCAATCGACTTAACCAACAACAAAAAATAGTCACACGACTGACTGAGATAATGAAGGCAATAACAGCGAGGAAGATTACCGAATCCACTTTCTCTCTCTCACTTTCACCTTGAAATCCTGCAGACCAATACCCTGAAGTTGAATACTTTACCCCTTGACCATAATATATGTTATCCCCACAAACCACAACTGAGCTGAGTGCGGTCATCCACCCACAAATGAGCTGAGTGTGTTCAGCCACCAACAAATGAGCTGAGTGTGTTCAGCCATCAACAAATGAGCTGAGTGTGTTCAGCCACCAACAAATGAGCTGAGTGTGTTCAGCCACCCACAAATGAGCTGAGTGTGTTCAGCCACCAACAAAGGACAAGAGGTCGAGCTCGATCATGATCGAAGGCTTTCGGGTTCACCCAGCCTTAAATGCGTACCTGTTTTTTTTCTGTGAAAGTAAAGCGACACGGGCGTAATACCGACAACATTACTCCAAACATCATATGCCGAAGGTCTATAAAAATGATGGTCACTAACACCATATTCCCTATACGCCATTTGGCGTGAGAGGGCTCTTTATTATTTGTATGTACATGATTGAGCAGATTTATTCAGGTTCTGTATCAAGAAGCGGGTGATATTTTTATTGTTACACAGACATTGCTTCTGGGTTCACCCAACATTTGACAATAGAGGAAGGGGGCAACGAGTCTTTGTAGGGAAAGTAAGGGCTTCGTGGTGGAGCACTGACCACATCACATGATCCTTCAATGTGCTGCTGGACACTAAAAGATTGTAAGCATTTTTTTCTTCTTTCCTTCATCATTTGATTTCCAGTGTCGAGGGTATGTAGGCATCACAAACACCATATTGTCAATACGGCATGACAGGAAGCCTTTACCCTTTTTTCTTTATAAATTTTGCAATGATTTTAGCATTTTCCCCCACGATACAAGAACGCTAAAAACTCTTGATGCGTTATTTGATTTGTATTGGACAAGAAGTTATAACTAGGCTGTTCTTCTTGAAATGTCCCTGGCATAGCTGACAAACAGAGATCGACAGCACTGTGCCCAGATACGAAAGATAACGATATTTCTTGTACATTCTAGGGGTATACCTTGGTTGCCGGGTTATCCGCTCTCTCCTCTAGCGTTGTACACATTGTATCTATGTGCATTCTTCTTCGTTACATTAGTTTTGATGTTCCTTTCATTCTTTTTTATTGTAATCGACAGCGCGACAATTCTTTATTACTTTATACTTTTCTTTTGAGCGGGTGATCTGTTTAACTTCCTTTCCTCTTCGATCAATTGTTTACGATGAACGATGATATTGTTTGACAGGGAACAGTTGGTTGTGTTCACTTAAATGTGCGGTTTCGTCTTATGTCTTCTGGCGTGTGCTGAGACTGCTTTGATGGGGACTACAGCTACCTTTCTTTGTTTGGGAGATGAGTTAGTAATTCGGATGATTACACTGGCAAGGCGGTAGAGCACCGGGGCCTTCCATAACCATAACAATCCCCTTCTATAAAAACACTTCCATATTTCCGCAAGGACTAAAAAAAAAAAAAAAAAAAAAAAAAAAAAGATTTCCCCTCATGTCTGTGATATGCCTCCACGGGCATTTTTGTCAGTGCACCATATCACAACTAATTGTGCAAGCTGGAGAGAAACACACTAGATATAGGATGATTTTTCAAACCACATGCAGGTAGGTAGGTGTCTGTGTGTGTGTTTGTGTGACATCGTGAAAGTGTTTTTTGTGTGTGTTCTTTTAATATGAACCAAGCATGGATACAAGCAGATGTTTAGGGTAATTCTAGTCTGTGGCAGTGGTCTTCCACTCAACGATGCCCTGTTCAATCGTATGTCTAATACTTGCAAAAATGTAAATGATTCGACTCTACAAGTTAAGAGTGACTCTGTTGCACATTTAATATCTAATCATCATCAGTTCTATTACAAACGTTTGTTACAGATGATTATTTTAATAACCATTTAGGGACCAAGACATCCACCCATCAACTGAGCTGAGTGCGGTCAGCAATCCACAACGAAGATGAGTGCGGTCAGCAATCCACAACTGAGACGAGTGCGGTCAGCCACACACAACTGTGCTGGGTGCGGTCAGCTACCCACAACGAAGATGAGTGCGATCATCCACCCACAACTGAGATGAGTGCGGTCAGCTACCCACAACGAAGATGAGTGCGGTCAGCTACCCAAAACTGAGATGAGTGCGGTCAGCTACCCAAAACTGAGATGAGTGTGGTCAGCTACCCACAACGAAGATGAGTGCGGTCAGCTACCCAAAATTGAGATGAGTGCGGTCAGCTACCCAAAACTGAGATGAGTGCGGTCAGCTACCCAAAACTGAGATGAGTGCGGTCAGCTACCCAAAACTGAGATGAGTGCGGTCAGCTACCCACAACGAAGATGAGTGTGGTCAGCTACCCACAACGAAGATGAGTGCGGTCAGCTACCCAAAACTGAGATGAGTGCGGTCAGCTACCCAAAACTGAGATGAGTGCGGTCAGCTACCCAAAACTGAGATGAGTGCGGTCAGCTACCCAAAACTGAGATGAGTGCGGTCAGCTACTCACAACGAAGATGAGTGCGGTCAGCTACCCAAAACTGAGATGAGTGCGGTCAGCTACCCACAACTGACTCAGCTGAGTGCGATCAGCCACACATAACTGAGCTGAGTGCGATCAGCCAAACACAACTGAGACGAGTGCGATCAGCCACACACAACTGTGCTGAGTGCGGTCAGCTACCCACAACGAAGATGAGTGCGGTCAGCTACCCAAAACTGAGATGAGTGCGGTCAGCTACCCACAACTGACTCAGCTGAGTGCGATCAGCCACACATAACTGAGCTGAGTGCGATCAGCCACACACAACTGAGCTGAGTGCGATCATCCACCCACAACTGGAATGAATGCGATCATCCACCCACAACTGGAATGAGTGCGATCATCCACACATAACAGAGCTGAGTGCGATCATAGAACCCACAACAGAGCTGAGTGCGACCAGCCCAGCACAACTGAGCTGAGTGCGACCTGCCACGCACAACTGAGCTGAGTGCGATCAGCCCCGCACAACTGAGCTGAGTGCGATCATCTACCCACAACAGAGCTGAGTGCGACCAGCCCAGCACAACTGAGCTGAGTGCGATCAGCCACGCACAACTGAGCTGAGTGCGATCAGCCCCGCACAACTGAGCTGAGTGCGATCATCCACCCACACCTGAGCTGAGTGCGATCATCCACCCACAACTGAGCTGAGTGCGATCATCCACCCACAACTGAGCTGAGTGCGATCAGAACCCACAACTGACTGCTTTCCTCAGGATCGGCGAACAACAGAGCTGGTCAAGAACCTGCTCCACCTCTCAGCCGTACTCCTGAAGTAGGCTGCCCAGTGTGGGAACAAGATAGGAACGATCAAAGACTGAAGACAAACCGATACTCAAAAATACCGTGCTGAAGTCGGATGTTCTGGGCCGAAAGGCGCAAACATCACTGCCTAGCGGTCAACCAATACTCAAAGCACCTACGCCCACTTAACGGTCAGATATGATAAGTAGTCATTTATAAATTAGCCATTGAGTGAAAACAGCAAAAAAGACCAATGAAGAAATTCTCAAAGAGACCAACACGAAAAGGAAACTCCTAAAAACATAAGAAAGAAACAATCAACATTTTTTGGGCACATCATGAATAGAGGAAAGTTGAGATACTTGGTTATATCTGTCTATTGACCTTTCGAGCCGTAGCCGGCCTTTAGGGCGTAGACCAAGATACTCATTCTCTTATCTGAATTTTTGTTCTAGCTGTTTTCAATTCTTTTAAAGATATTTTATCAAATCTCGCCATTTGTTTCTGTTCTGTGCAAGCAGCTCTATCTCATTGAGGGAGCCGATTCCTGCTGCTTTTGCCTCTCTCAGCAATGTTCTTCTCAGTGTCTCTCTGGGTCTTCCTCTTTTTTCTCTTACCTGTTTTGAACCATACTTGGTTAGAACTGGCAAAATAAAGGGAAAGAGAGATGGCGGACGACAAAGAGAGAAAATACTGGATAGCTTGGTGTCATGGCATGGAAAACAGTCAACAACAGAACTGATACGATGCACTGTAGATAGAAGATTGTGGAAGGACATGATCGCCTACGCCAACCGGTATGGCATTTGATGATGATGATAGAGTGAACGACAGAAGGAGCAAGAAGAGAAGAATATGTATTTATATTACAGCAGAAGCATATATACCATTTTCAACTGTAATTCTACGAATTTTTAATAAATCATTTATCAACAACAACAAAAACTAACGAAAAGATCATTTCATGTCAAAGTATTAACAATTTATTACAAAATGCAGAACAAATCAATGTACCATAATGAGATCCCAAATGGACATGTTTGTAGCATTACATACATCCGTAAACATCAATTTGTACAGCGTTCATAAACAAATATGTATCTTACTCAGATCAAAGTAATATAAATTAATAAATAAAATACAAATTCAAACAGAGATTGGTTAATTCAATGGGTTGATCAAGCAATCAATGTTATTTAGCGCCGTTAGATGTATTTATAGATTTGTTGCATAGGAAACAGAGATCGTCTCCATATTTTGATTTAATTTCTTTTCCTTAAATAAAAAAATTGTGATTTGTCCAGCTTTTCATAGTGTTTATTTTACGATCCTCTCCAACATTCCAATTCAACATAGTGTCTCAAAATAAAATATGAATTCTCCTTATTCACAAGCGATTTTTAATTATCTGTTCCGTGGCTTTTTGTTTCTTTTGTTGAATTTAATCAGGATACCAATGTTGTGTTTTGTTGCAGCTTCTGTTAGTAATAGCGTCGAGTTTCGAATTACCCGAGACAATGTACTGTCTTTGTGTGAATTAGTGCACTCTCTTTGTGTGAAGTAGTGCACTCTCTTTTTTGTGTGAAGTAGTGCACTCTCTTTGTGTGAAACAGTGTACCTTCTTTGCAGACAAAGCTGATCATCGGTGCTTGATATGTCCCTGTCGATATTTGAATTTTAAAATTATTTTGGTCAGTTACAGTTTATTAATTGTTTCCGTCTGTGCTTGATAAAGCACGTCTTTGAGTCTTTCTGGGTATACTGGTATCTTTTTTTCTCTGTCTTCCTCTTTCCTTCTTTATTTGTCGTTAGCATCGATTGGAGATATAGTGTGCCGTCTTTTGCTCTTCTGTTGGCTTCTCCTGCTGTTATATTCCCTAGTGAATCTAATAAATACTCCATCAATCCATATTTTACATGGTCGGCCTTTCAATCTGGAATTCTCACAACGTTTTTTGAAGGTGTGTTGCTTTGTTTTGTTTTTTTTTTATGTACGTCTTTTATCTTGGCCAAACCATTTTCTTTGTTAATTTTTCATTTATTAAATAGCGGAAATTACTCCTAAATTTTTTTGCAGTTCCTCATTTCTGATCATATCTATCAAGCTATTTCCAGGCAAACTATTATTGATTATATTTATCCATCTATAATAATAATTATTATAATAATGTGTTATCATAAAGCTCAGTGCCACAGGCTTATGCGATCATAATCCCTCAAAATCCCCTGCCACTGGTTTTTAATATAATCCCTATTGCTGACCTCTTTTCATCCAGGCTATATCTATTAAACAGACTAACATATTTTCTCGCTGCCTTTCTCTGTGTCCTTACTTCTACCTTTTCATCTTCTCGTTTCGTGGCCAAAAGAGATACACTGCCTTTCCAATCGGTTTCAAAATTTATATTTGGGATTTGACTAAAAAAAAGACGTTTTGACTATTTTTCGCTTCCCGTTGTATTCCCAACATTCTTCTGTAAAACTAAGTCAGAAATGTTTTTCTTTAATGTTCACCTGTATTTTATTCTATGTTATTTATGCCAGTATATAAAAACACTACATTTAATTATATAGTCTTCCCTCCCATCCTCGTTTTCGTCAAAGAAATCCGCAGTGCTTCAACATAGAGCTTCAACAAAGCTCTTCAACACAGTGCTTCATCAAAGCTCTTCAACACAGTGCTTCAACAAAGTTCTTCAACACAGTGCTTCAACAAAGCTCTTCAACACAGCGCTTCAACAAAGTTCTTCAACACAGTGCTTCAACAAAGCTCTTAAACACAGTGCTTTAACACAGAGCTTCAACAAAGCTCTACAACACAGTGCTTCAACAAAGCTCTTCAACAAAGCTCTAGAACACAGTGCTTCAACAAAGCTCTACAAAACAGTGCTTCATCAAAGCCTTTCAGCACAGTGCTTCAACAAAGCTCTACAACACAGGGCTTCATCAAAGCTCTTCAACACAGTGCTTCAACAAAGCTCTACAACACAGTGCTTCATCAAAGCTCTTCAACACAGTGCTTCAACAAAGCTCTTCAACAAAGCTCTACAACACAATGCTTCAACAAAGCTCTACAACACAGTGCTTCAACTAAGCTCTACAACACAGTGCTTCATCAAAGCTCTTCAACACAGTGCTTCAACAAAGCTCTACAACACAGTGCTTCATCAAAGCTCTTCAACACAGTGCTTCAACAAAGCTCTTCAACAAGCTATTCAACACAGCGCTTCAACAGAGTGCTTCAACAAAAATCTTCAACAAAGCTCTACAACACAGTGCTTCAACAAAGCTCTTTAACACATTGCTTCAACAAAGCTCTTCAACACAGCGCTTCAACAGAGTGCTTCAACAAAACTCTTCAACAAAGCTCTACAACACAGTGCTTCAACAAAGCTCTTCAACACATTGCTTCAACAAAGCTCTTCAACACAGCGCTTCAACAGAGTGCTTCAACAATGTGTCAACGTAGTGCTTCACCACAGTGCTTCAACAAAGCTTTTGAACACAGTGCTTCAACAAAGCTCTTGAACAAAGTGCTTCAATACACCGCTTCAACACAGTGCATCGTTAGCAGAGAAGCATACTCACACTAGCTTTCAGATTTGTAGAGTTAATTTTTTTTAAACATGTTCAAACAGAAATCTTACTCTTTGTTTTACCACTACTTCGTCAATTATCTTTCATCTTACTAACTTTCTTCTTTCTTTTCTCTTTCTCACTGATACCGAAAAGGTGTCGTGGTTTATATCATTTGTCGTTCTTGAGCTGCTCGAACTGTCTGAATTAGTGATTTTCATTTGTTGTTACATGTCTCTATCACTGCATCTATCCATCTTTATCTAGGTATTCCTCTTGGTCTTTTTCCATGCATCCTCGAGAAGAACGCACTTGATGGTGATTGGTGAGGATTCATTCTGACCAGGTGGCCAAACCATTTAAGTTGTTGTTGTTCTATATATTTTTGGCAGGGTTTTATTCCTACCGTTTTTCTTATGGGTTCATTTGGTATTCTATCTCTTCTTGTGTTGTTTGTTACTTTTCTCAAGCATCGCATCTCACATGTATTGATCTTTCTTAAATGTGATTTAGAAAGGGTCGTAGTTTGACTCTCATAGCACAGAGTTGGTATGAAAATGTTATTTATCATTTGTTGTTTAGCTGGTATAGAAATGTTTGGATGTCTTAACAATGTTGAAAGCTGGTATGTGACAGCATTTGCTTTTTGTATTCTCATGTCAATTTCTCTGTCTAGTTTTCCATCTTCTACTACTAACTTTCTAACTTTCATAAATCGAGAGATGATTTTCACTCATGAGTTGGAATGTAGTACTACTAAACTTTCATTGAAATACATTAATTGACATATATATATATATATATATATATATACATTTAATTTTGGCTATAAATTATATTTAAATGTATATCTCAAAAAAGAGTTATTAAATGTTATGTAGAGCCAGTCTTAACATATGGATGTGAATCAAGGACAATATGACAACAGACAAGAAAATTAATGGAGTCTGTAGAAATGTGATTTTACAGAAGAATGTTGAGAATACCATGGATAGCTAAGTAGAATAATGATAACGTTCTGAAAGAGGTCAAAGCAAAAAGAGAGCTAATTTCCAATATTAGGAAGAAACAATCATTATTTTTTGGCCATGTAATGAGAAGAAAACAGCTAGAATATATTGTAACAACTGGAAAAATTGAGGGACGAAGAGATAGAGGGGAGCAAGGAGTAATGATACCAGATAGCTTAAGGGAATGGCTTGGCAGAAGGTCATCAACAGAAATGATAAATAGCTGTCGTGATCGAAAGTTGTGGAGAGACATGATCACCTACGCTAGCAGGCCCGGTACTTGATGACGATGATAATGTATATCGCAATCAGAAAATATATACCGTATTTGTATGATAAACACCCATGGTCCCATTTTCCATTTCATAGACGAGTTGTCAATATTTGGTCTGTTTGACCTCTTTCTTTCTCACCTCACACACTCTCAGATTTTCTCTCTTACTCTTTCTCTTTCTTTCTCTTTCAATCTCTCCAGATTACGTTCGCTTTAATTTCTCTAACCCTCTCTGCTTCCATCTTCTTTCTTTCACGTCTTTTCCTTTCAACTTTTAGTCTATCCCTCTCTATGCTTTCTTCTTATACTCCTATATATATATATATATATATATATATATATATATATATATATATATATCCCTTTCTCTCTTCATAGTGCAAGTTTTAATTTCCCACGTCAACACAAAACTGATCAAGATTATACACCGTCATCTATCAATGGTCTGGAAAATTAAAAAAGGAAGGTAAACTCTGCGAAAATATGATGTTACGAAGTCGTATGTGTCGGGACAAATAAACATAGATATAACAGCTTCTTGTTATCTCCGACACAATCCTGCAGACGTCCATTTATGAAAAATGACAAAGAAAGATAAGCTCTAATCATATAAGTTCCTCAATACGTTAAAGTTAAGTTATCCTTTACGGTATATGTTTTCTAAATCACAATGGGTCTAGCACAGCTCTAGTTAGGGATTAAAGCAAAGAAATGCAAATGAATGCATACAAATGCGATTCTGCAGTAAAGCTAAATGTGAGGGACAATTGAAAAAAAATATGAAAATAAATTTATATATATTTTTACAATTCTCCCTCACAGCTCTAGTAGCAATTATGTTCCCTATTACTGTAAAGTTCAATGAAAATTCCTTGTGACCAATCTATCTCAGTTCTAGTAATGGAGCATCCCTTGCACAGCACATCCGCCGACTCAAACTATGATAGAGACTATTGAACTAGTTCGATAATGTTTAGGAAAAATAAAGGAACGGTAGGGCAATAAAAAATCGTGGAAATAACTAAATATGTTTATGACAGAAAGAAAAGCAGCGGTAACAGTTAGTGCGGCTGTCTACTGATCAGTAGGGTTGTGGTTCAGTTCTCAAATCTTTTCGGTCTGATGTCGATGTCAATGTTCAAAAGAAAATGTTCTCTGAGATGTCAGTATCAATGTTCGAAAGAAAATGTTCTCTGAGATGTCAGTATCAATGTTCGAAAGAAAATGTTCTCTGAGATGTCAGTGTCAATGTTCGAAAGAAAATGTTCTCTGAGATGTTATTGTAGAATGGAAGCTTTACTCAACATCACTACCAAAAATACAATCACATTTTGAGTATTTTTGAAGAGAAATAAAGAAACTCCTAAGTTTAAAAAAAAATACCAGCTGTTTTTATATTAAAACTATAACAAGCTTTCTTTGTTACATCAAGCGCTCGATGGCTTTGAAATATATTAATAATGACATGGGAGATATAGTTTAGCGAAACTGGAAAACGGAGCTACCTAGAAGATGATGAGAGAAAGATATCTGTAATATTGTGTAGACTACTCTCATAAAGGTGAGCCGCGATAGTTCAGTGGTTAGTGAACTGGACTACAAAGGACAAGCGGTAGGGTTCGATCCCAATCGACGGCTTCCGTTTCACCCAGCCTTTAATGGGTACCGGATGACTTACCCCAACAATCATGTGCTGAAGGTCTGTAAAATGTATGGTCACTAACACCATATTCCCTATATGCCACTTGGCGTGACGGGGTACTTTACCTTTTTTTTTACTTTTACTCATAAAAGCAGGAATTCAAATGGGAATTAATTAGATTGATAGATAGTCTAACTAGGGACGTCATCCACTTGATATAGTATCTGATGATGATGATGATAATGATGATGATGACAGAATTTATTTAACCTTCATTTGCCAGTATAATAAAGATATTGTAATATAAAATGGATGAGAAAGTAGTAGGTATTCTCATACAACTGCATATTTCTGATCCCATAATTCTAGAAAGAACAAATAGCGTCAATAGTAACTCTAAATGAAGAAGTCTGATCGGTAAAGAGCGAAACACCTCAGCAGTTCAATGGGGAGAGAAAAAGTGTAAAGCAAGTAAAAGGAAGCTAAGTATTTCAAAGAAGAAAGAAAATAGAAGCTGTAAAAGGAAAATAATATGAGTAAGCTCACTGAAGAAAGTCAGAAGATGTAAAGAATGAAGAAATGTGAACAATTTAATTTTATAATAAAGTATATTGAAAAATATATTTGTGGCTAACAGATCTGAGAATTAAAATAAAACGTAAATCAGCTCTTGAATATTATCTATAAATGAATGGCGGTGTAAATTACATGAAAAATATGCTCAGAAAATATTGATGATTTAACACAAGATCCTAGCCAATGATTGATCAGTCTAGAAACAATGTTCACAACGATATCTGGGGATGAACTTGACTGGAGAATCTCTCTGCAACTTGTTTATGATACAATATTTTCTAAGAAGTCTCTTTGGCGTCCTAGCTACAAATGTATATCTACGTAGTTCTAGTTGGCAACAGCTTTAACCTTTCCAACAACCACGATGTGCAGTAGCTTAAAGGGATGCTATGCTTGACGTAAACGTATATTCAACCAATGGATGCTTGTCTTTAAGTGTGTTTGTTTATTTATGTGTTAACACTTTGTGTTCTGCGCTTTGCCATTTTACTTTTCTTCTTGTCTGTTGAAGATGGCATAGATTCCCGCCTTCTGCGTACAGCAGGACTGAGTTCGTATCTAACTTTTGATTGTCTAAGAATTTCTTTGAAAATCCCCACGATGTTAATGTTGTCCTTCGCAGATGCTTCTACGTAACCATTACCCCAATCCATGCAGACAAGACTCTCGGCAGTTTCTGGGAGAATGGCTCGTTTAGAAAGACCTACATCAGTTTTATTGGCCACTATAACGATGGGAACATCTTTGTTCTCTCTCTCGTCTAGTATCTGCTGTCTCAAAGTTACAACTTCCTGAAATGAAAAAGATGAATAATACTGTAACACACCTGTTTATTACTACAGAATAAATTGAACATTTTAAAAAATGATTATTTCAATTTGTTGTGGCTGTAAAAAAGGGTTCTGGCTTATGGAAGCTGGACCTAGAACAAAATCGTAACAGCATTCGTCCCAATTGGAGGGTTTGCAGTGGGATTTCTGACATACTGAAGAATAAAAGCTGGATACCCTGTGCGGTCATCGAGTTAATCTCGAGAAATGTAGTGACTAAAACAATGGGCATTACGTCGTTGACCACTTTAACCTAGCTACTGTTTTACGTATGTGGCTCTATTGCCTCTACATTCAGCAGATTCATCATCAGGTCGGATGACCTTTGCAGAACGTTGCATTCACAATAGCCCGTCTGAAAGAATCTCTGTCTCTAGTCAGATCTCCTACAGAACGTTGCATTTACCATAGCCCGTCTGAAAGAATCTCTGTCTCTAGCCAGATCTCCTACAGAACGTTGCATTCACCACAGCCAGTCTGAAAGAATCTCCGTCTCTAGTCGGATCTCCCACAGAACGTTGCATTCACAACAGCCCGTCTGAAAGAATCTCTGTCTCTAGCCAGATCTCCCACAGAACGTTGCATTCACAACAGCCCGTCTGAAAGAATCTCTATCTCTAGCCAGATCTCCCACAGAACATTGCAATCACCACAGCCCGTCTGAAAGAATCTCTGTCTCTAGCCAGATCTCCCACAGAACATTGCAATCACCACAGCCCGTCTGAAAGAATCTCTGTCTCTAGCCAGATCTCCCGTTTCTTCTGCTGTCACATTCAATGTCTCCTTGTCTTAAAATCATTTCTTCTGCTGTCACATTCAATGTCTCCTTGATGTCTTAAAATCATTTCTTCTGCTGTCACATTCAATGTCTCCTTGTCTTAAAATCATTTCTTCTGCTGTCACATTCAATGTCTCCTTGATGTCTTAAAATCATTTCTTCTGCTGTCACATTCAATGTCTCCTTGTCTTAAAATCATTTCTTCTGCTGTCACATTCAATATCTCCTTGTCTTAAATCATTTCTTCTGCTGTCACATTCAATGTCTCCTTGTCTTAAAATCATTTCTTCTGCTGTCACATTCAATGTCTCCTTGATGTCTTAAAATCATTTCTTCTGCTGTCACATTCAATGTCTCCTTGATGTCTTAAAATCATTTCTTCTGCTGTCACATTCAATGTCTCCTTGATGTCTTAAAATCATTTCTTCTGCTGTCACATTCAATGTCTCCTTGATGTCTTAAAATCATTTCTTCTGCTGTCACATTCAATGTCTCCTTGATGTCTTAAAATCATTTCTTCTGCTGTCACATTCAATGTCTCCTTGATGTCTTAAAATCATTTCTTCTGCTGTCACATTCAATGTCTCCTTGATGTCTTAAAATAATTTCTTCTGCTGTCACATTCAATGTCTCCTTGTCTTAAAATCATTTCTTCTGCTGTCACATTCAATGTCTCCTTGTCTTAAAATCATTTCTTCTGCTGTCACATTCAATGTCTCCTTGATGTCTTAAAATCATTTCTTCTGCTGTCACATTCAATGTCTCCTTGTCTTAAAATCATTTCTTCTGCTGTCACATTCAATGTCTCCTTGATGTCTTAAAATCATTTCTTCTTGGACGATCTCTGACGCGTTGTCCGGGAACCATGGCTTCCATTATTGTTCTTTCTAGCCCGCTGTGTCTTTTGTCGTGGTCATAGTATTTTAATTTCCTCTGTAAATTAGTGTTTATATTCCAGTTGTTTCTAATGTCTGCAACTTTTTAAATATCTTTATTGCTCCTCTTCGTTACCCAAGGTATCTTGATGATTTTTGTGCAGCATTTTTTTTTTAATGAATCGATTTTCTTCCTTGCTGTTTGTGAAATTTTTCATGATTCTCAACTATATATTGCTATCGAGAAGATACATGTCCTCATTAAATTTGATTTTATGCCTTGCAGGTATTGTGCCACATGTTCTTCATGACGTTTAATGTTTGTGTTCCTATTGCTAATTTTCTTTCGATCTCTTTCTGGCAGTCTCCATTGTTAGTTACTACAGATCCCAGATAATCATAGTTTGTTACAATTTCAAGTTCTTCACTGTTGATGATTGTGGATTGGTTAGAGTATATGTTAGTTTTATACAAATTGTAAATAATACATTATTTTAAAAAATGCCCCTTTGACATAAACAAAACAATAACAACAACTTCTTACAATTTCTAAATGCAGACACGCCCCTGGCAATTTTTTTTTTTCACCAATGATTTGCCTTAATTTGTTGTGCTGGCTCTGTTCTTCCTCAGACGTTCGTGACTTGTTATCTTTCCTGGATTGTGGTCTTATGGCTCGAATGTAGTCCCTGTAGACTTCCTTCTATCATGTATCTCAAATATCGCGAGCCGCTGTGTCTGGCACTTCTGTTGTGTTTTATTGGACTCCTAGTAATTTTCCTTCGTGATCCAGACTGAACCAATGTGTTTAAACAATGATTTTATTTTCATTCTTATAGAAACTGTCATTGTTATCGAGTAAGCATCTATACCTGACCAATGATTTAAAAATTTGTATTTGTTTTTACCTGAAAAGATGACTCATTGTCGACTGAGTAAACCAGTACAAAAGCATCACCAGTGTCAATCGCTAATTTTCTCATTGCTGGAAATGTAAGAGAACCGGAAGTATCGAGAATATCTAATGTCAAATGAACTCCATTCGTGTCGTACTCTCCCCTGTGAAGCTCTTCAATGGTTTCCCTGTAAAAAAAAAACATTACACAGATGATGGTTGATTAACATTTTCTTACCGTAATTACCATTTCTACGCTACAATGATGTTTTCAAACGTCACATGACCTAATTTTATATAAACATAACTGTTATGGAAGGAAGTTACTATGTATATCTTCACCTGGAGGCGCACGCCATCTTGAAAGGTGGAACACAATTGGAGACTAGTTGTGATACTAGTTGCGAACAAAGGAAGCTAGAACAACCTCTAATATAAGTCTTACAAGTGCACATAATAATAATATAAGTGCACACTATTTCTCGTGATTACTTCAAATGCTACCACTCTGCTTGGTGAAGATTTAGCACAAGACATTGCACTTTGGTATTATTTTTATTTTATCCATTTGGTTGCTCTGTAAACTATAAACTGATTTCTATAGGAGGTTACTTTAACAAGTCAACACAGTTAATTTTTCCAAAAGAAAATAAAGGATTCGTGGAAAATTAGAAACTCTAAGAAATAAAACAGCAGCAGACAACAACAAAATAGCAAAAGACAGTAAATTATATATCCCACAGACGCTGAAAGGCGAACGAGTAAGAAAGGAAGAAGAAGAGGAAGAAAATTCATTTCTGCAAATGAGGTTCTCAGATTAAATATGAGGCTGCAGTAATAAATAAATTGTAAATGCGAGTTTGAAATTATAAATAAATGATTTTTCCTTCTTCTAAATATGAGGTGGTTATATAGTAAGATAGTTGTTTTTATATTCATAAGATGCTACACTAATAAATAAACACTTCTCTCTTTTTCTCTAATGTTTCTCTAATAAGAAAAGCTGTTCTCTTAACCCTAGCAGGTTGTTCTGAATATGCAATATTTTCTCTCATTATGAAATTGTAATCAAGATCAAAAACAGTTGATCTCTTCTCCCAGAGTTTGTAATAAAGAAATAAAGAAGAAGTGATCACGTGTGATCTTTAGTCTTTACAAAAAAATATCAAAATTCTTCTTTTACATTCACGAAATATTTAGCTAAGAGGAAGATCTCACAAACCCGACGTATTTATATGTTCATACATATGTATTCAAATAAATATACAACATATTAATGTAGACATGCTTGCTCAGAAGATATCGTCAACTCTTGTTATCATCGAATAGTTGTGATCACACTTTTGTTCCCAGTACTTCAATTAACTTCCGGTCAGTGATTTTATGATCTACAGCCCCGATTTTATCATCTGAAATGAAAGCCCAGTTCGGTGTCTGAAACACAAATATTAAACTAATAATGTCCCTTATATCTTTCTATATCCGTCTCTCAATTACAAGTTCTATTTTCCGCTCGAAATTCGAACTGATAAGCAATGCTGGGTCTGAACGTATCAAACTTTGGTTGATAAACATTTCACGGGATTCCCGAAACTAATGAGCATTCCATGATCTTTTCCTGACGTTACCCATCTCCTGCAGACGACAGCGATGAGCTGGATATTCGCTGTAATGACTTATAGGCGCGTCAGATTGGAAAATCCGAGGACACTTCTGCGGCTTCATGTCGTTACATCTTTGTCAAGGAAAGTCCGGTGCCCCAGATGTTACAGGAAGCGTCATTAGCGGGTCCAGTAATTTTACTTTGGAGTTGGGTATTGTCCCTTTCCTGTCTGGCTATACGGTAACAAAATAAAGCAAATGCCGAACTGAATTTAATTATTTACTTTCCATTATGACAAAGTAGAGCATCGCTATTGAATTTGTTGTAATTTAATCCTTCTTATCTATTATTTATTTTTCTTCTTCATCCCCATCATCGTCATTTTAATCTCCATATTCTATTTCCTTTTCATCCTCTCTTTCTTCTTAGCTTTCACACCCGCCTTATTCTCTCCCACTGTTTCCCGCCCATTATCAACTATTCAGTTATCAACTAGACGACCATAGATATGTAAAGCTTCATATTTCCTATGTTCTATAGCAGTTCAGTTTTTGGGGGGTTTTGATGAGCAAAGATTTCGACTTTTCAATAGCTTGACATTTAGAAACAGCTTCTTTCATTTCTAATATAATTTTTGTATGTCACTTAATGTATCACTCATTCAACGTGTTACATTTCTGTAATTGTTACTTAGTAATTTTGGTAAAATAAAAATAAAAATAAAAGACTAATTTACAAAATAACATCAGATGACAGATGCACTGCAGAAATAGGAAGCTGAATAGGACAAGCGTAGATAGAATTCCATCGAATGATAAATATCGTATGTAACAAATCATTGTCAATGTTAGACAGCTTGCCCTACATCGAATCTGTGCTACTATATCGAAGCGAGTCATGGACAATAAGTAAGACAACACAAAGAATAGTAGAGGCAGCTCAGATGTGGTTTATCTGAAGAGAGCTACGAATTCCATGGATAGCAAAATTACAAAAGATGAATGTTTAAAGCGAGCTGGAGGAACCAGAAATATCATCAGATTCATAAGTAAGAGGCAACATACGTAGTTGTTGGACATGTATACGAAAAGAAGGCATTGAGAATAATATAACACCAGGCAGATTGAAAGGAAAGAAGAGCACAGGAAAACCAAGAGAAACAATATTATCCAAATAACATTACAAAAGATCACCGACTGAAATTATGACATGTATGAAGACCGAGTGATGTGGGGAGAGTTGATCGCCCACACCAACCGGCATTGCATCTGATGGTGCTGATGATGAATTAAAAAAAATATATAGCTGTGGAAAATAAAATGTTCAGATTACAAGATTTTCTGTTCACCTGACTATTGCTTCTCTTCATCGTTGGTCCTTAAACAGACGGTAAATGGGGGTAGAAGGCGTTGCGTTGTAGTTCAAAGCTTGCTGCAATATCGTTGTCTTTCGACCTAGTACATCCGACTTAAGCGGACCATTTCTCGGTGCGGATTCGCCCTTCCACTTTATTTTTATTCGTTTGGCCAGGTTAGTTAGTCTATGTTTGGACCCACCTTTTGGACGTTGAGTGGGGTCTTGATCAATTCAGGTTCTCTGTTTCTGATGATATTAGTCGCTGACGCATTTAAATCAGGATGTTGGACACACTGTGCCCAAAAGCAATACAAATTATACTATAAATAATAGTAATTTCTTTAAATTTTTGTTTTAAAATGCATAAACATTACAATAAGGTTTACTAAACAATTATGTTTTCCGTGCGTTCATTTACTTAACAGATTAGTAATGAGGACATCATTACTTACTTGTATTCTGTGACGAACTGATCGTAAAGAAATTGAGAGATAATAGCTGTCTTGCCTACACCAGCAGCTCCCATAACAACTAACCTGTAAAGAAAGCAACGATAAAATTATATATCTTTTCAAAATCAGGGGAAGCAGTTATAGAGGTAAGACATGGGAAATTGCAAATATAGTCCCTTAGCAATTGCAGCTGAGTAATATAGCTTCAGCGACTTCCTTGAGGAAAAACGTCAGTGATTTAATTGTACTAAACACTAGCTTCATCAGGCAGGGTCCCCAGTTCCCTTCCTCGCTGCCTTCTCAGGTACCCACTTAAAGAGACTGTGTGGATCCCCGGAGCCTTATAGGTCGGAATAAATTTTACTTTAAACTGGCATTTAAACCCCGTAAATTCAGGTCGGTAAGCGAGTGCACTAACACAAATCCACAAGGACAGTGACCGAATTAATAAATCCACAAACACACACTCACATTGTTGAAAAATGAAGGTATAAATTTCTCATGATATTGCCTCCATAGGGAGGTGTTTGCCCAGCACTTTTCTTGAATGCATGTCTCTTTTTCTACTGAGCGCTCCCTTTCGAGCGATATCTCCCAGGATGCATTTTCTTCCCTGATCGACATATAGACGCTTTATTTCCAGTTACGTCGAGTGCTGATATATACCGACAGCAACTAAGAATATAAACTGGCAGTAATTCTAGTTTTCAATTGCTTATAAACATGCATGTCGGATCCTATGAAGTCTTCAAATTTGCCCGCGACAATCGTTACAACGACCTGGAACTATGAACCATGAGCTACGCACCTTCATTGAGTACGCGACACGTTTACTAGAACAGTTAGAACGAGCTAGATGAAAAGTGTATGCTTGCAGGAACGGGAGCGTAGCAGATATAGGAATGCCTCGCCAGCTGTGACGCCAATCCGCTCTAAAGTCTTTAAAGTTTGCTGGACCGTTAAGGCTATAAAAAAAAAAAACGAATAAAAAATAAGTCGGACTACTAAAGCCCAAGTCAAACTCGATCCATATCGACGGCTACTAGGTTCACCCTAGGTCCGGCTTAAGTGATTTTTGCTGTTGGTTTTTTTTTTTTGCGTACCACCAGCTGACGAATTCTGACGAATTCCACAGAGACTAGGAACTGAATTTTGCATGTTAATCCGTTTTTCCCTGCCAACCGTGTTCACAGGAGTCCCTTGCCACACAGGAAAATAACTCCGTCTTCGGAGGTACTCATATTTCTTTCCGTCTATGAGAAATTGACGTTTCATGCCAGGCCTCGCTACTGAGACCAAAGGTGGTTGCCGCAGAGAGAAATCAGAAATAAAAATCCCAACTGGTGCAGCCGGAATTTGAACTCACAACCTCTCTGTCTCGAGACCGGCGTTTTGCTTCAAGACCAACCAGTCCCCCAGGGCTTAAATGAGCATGGTTTTACAGAGAAAATTGAGCGCCCTGACGTTATATCGTCCACACAACCCATAAAAATGTTCCTTTGATCTTTGTAAAAATATGGGCGTAAACACCATAATCCACAAACGCATGGAGGCATGCAGGGGATACATTCACTATTGCAGTGCATATACACTCTGTTGGATCCCCTTGATTGTGTGTGTATGTATTTGTCTATACATATATAACATATAGACTGCATATTTATGTTTGTGTTAAGAAAAAGGTAAATAAATTAAACAGTCGGAATCATCAATATCGTGTGTAGACGTATAGCGTATGACGTTCGTACTCTGATTTCTCATGATTAATGAAACATTTATTATGAATGATTGGATCAGCACACATCACAGCTCACCCGACTTCTCCGTACAAACTCTTTACTAAAAATTGCCAGAAATTTGCTAGACCGAAACTATATAGACTGTATTATGTATTTAAGAAAAAAAATCAATTTCTGCAAGCAAGCAATGATAGGCATATACACCTACACTTATATGCTTACATATAAAATGCCATTCTACCATGGAGTTGTGCAAACGAGAAGAGTAAAGGAGACAGATAAATGGCACATCGTTACGGAAAATCACATAGACAACCCGAATGACGCACACAGCTCCTAAATGTATAAGAATATGATAATATTAAACAAATAAACAAAAAAGATAACTGGTTTTCTTGGACAATTTCTGGACATTATGAAAATAGCTGCCGAGTTGGTTTTAAAGATGCGGGTGATGATTTATATGGACACGACAGCAAGTGAAGCGGAGACATAATCATGGCGAAGGGTACATGTAAATAATAAGGCACTTTAAATTCCCATATGTAATTGTATGAATTGTGTCTCTTATTCGAGAAGTAGAGAGCTAAATAAGCGGTCTGGTGCAGAGTTGGAATTGCCGGGGATCCATCCAGTTTCTTTATTGCCAATTGCGACCTATGGAAGCGAATCATGGATAGTAAACAATCAAATGAAAAGATGATTAGAGATGGGATTTCTCAGAAGAATGTTGAAAGTTCCCTGGACAGAGAAAGACCAACGAGGAAATTCTCAAAGAGGCCAACACAAAAGGGAAACTTCTAAGATGTATCAGAAAGAAACAATCAACGTTTTTCAGATACATCAAGTGAAAAAAAAAGTTGGAATACTTAGTTACAACTGGTAAAATATAGGAAAAGAGAGAACGCGGACGACAAATATAAAACAAAATACTCGATAGCTTGGTGTCATGGCATGGAAAATAGTCAACAACAGAATTGATACGACGCACGGTGGATAGAAGATTATGGAAGGAAATGATCGCCTACGCCAACCAGTATGGCACATGATGATGATGATGATGATGCAGAGTTAGAATGAGACAGATTGCTTAAAAAGATAGGCACAGGGGGATAGCGATGTAAGCACAAAATTGCGAGAATTGTGTGTCTCATCCACGTAATATCTGTGGATTTGGACGGGATACGATATAGGAAGCATACCGCAGGCATGACTGTAGGCGATTGAATAGACGTAAGCTTAAAGTAACGCAGCGGATATTTTGGAAACGTTGAGTCGACAGAATATTTTTGATAAAAATGGGTAAAATGGAAGTGTAAAAGTAGCAACAGAGTGACGCAATATATTCTTGATTTGAAATCTGCTTGGGATCAAATGTGTAAAACATATCTCTTTATTACTGCATGCTCCGCATTCTTCTCACAACTTATCTCATCTCCTGCTCTCTCCTCTCCATTCCGTAACTATTCTCTCTTATTTTCTCTCTTCTCTTCTCTTTCTTCTCTTTTCTCTCTCTCTCTCTCTCTCTCTCTCTCTCTCTCTCTCTCTCGGTCTAAACGTGTGGATATTTATTTAGAATTTTCCTTTCTTTATTACTTGTCTTAGTCATCTGTGTGTTGCTCTTTATGTATATTCGTATTTGTGTGTATATATATATATATATGTATATAATGTATATGTATATATTTGCATCACTGTGTTTATCCGTCTAACTTTATATCTTCGTATGTTCATCTTCATATATGCACTATTTTAGCGTCTACTTTTGTTGTGTAACTCACACACAGTATCTCTCTCTCTCTCTCTCTGTCTGTTTGATTTTCTCTCTCCATCTCCCTCTTTCTGACCCTTCCTCCCATTATACATACACACAGCACCAAGATCAGATATCTGATAATTGACATAATTTGCCTGCCAGCCAAACCATAATCACAGAACATTATCAGTAAATATGTTAATAATGCCATTTACCAGAACACCAGTTTACCAGCGGCGAGTGCATGAACAAGTGGGTAAAGGACACGGAACTATCATTTCAGCTGAAACAAAACCCCCATATGTTATAACAGCCGGGCTCCGTTGTTGAATGCTCTAGAGATAGGAGCAATCGAGAACAACCGACAATCACTTTGACAGTGGCACTGATAAAATTACTGTTCAACATCTGCTATAAATGAGGTGATCTCAAATAAACGAAGACCAGTAATTGTATATCAAGATAAGAGCGGATCGCGCTAGTGAAGTGAGGTATAAAATAGTAGTCGATGTTCGTTTGTTTCCGTAAACCCGATGACTAAAGAATCACACCGCTTCGTCATCTACCCTTAAAAGGACGTTAAGTGGGCGTGTCTGCTAGTGTTGTGGTTTCAAGTAAAACTGTTATATTTGCGCATATTGACCCATCACATCACCACGACATTTTTGAAGCATTTGATGTGACATAGAACTGGACTACTAAGGACTATAGGTCGGGTTAAATCCTGATCGACGGCTTCCAGGTTCACCCAGTCTTAATGGGTACCTGATTTCTTCTGGGAAAGTAAAGCGGCACGGGCGTAATACCGACCACATTACCTAAAAATAATGTGCCGAAAGTTTGTATAAATTATGTTCACTATCACCATATTTCCTACACGCCACTTGGCGTGACGGGGCACTTTACTTTTACTTACCGTGTGACATAGACGGTTAATCAATGACTTTTTGATACAATGTGTGTGATACTCTGTGAGTTTTCAACATTTTCCACATCATTGCAGCTGTTATTTCATGAAATATGTGTGGCATCGCGCACAATTATTGTTCTTATAGTTAATTTTTGTGTTAATATAGTTTTAACATTAATGTTTACGAGAAAAAAAAAATTTAAAAAGTTGACACCCTCTGATAACGACACCTTTAACTACACATACAGTGTTAGGTGGCCGTGCGGCAAAAAACACTGCTTTCCTTCGAAACCCGCGGTAGAAAGAAATGATTTTTTCTATCGGGGGTGAAATATCCCTCTGGTTCTATCCTTGCCCCCCGACATACACAAGCAATGGTACTATGTGTCGTAAAGATAGTTATATATATATTATAAAACGTCTGAAAGAGGCCAAAGCAAAAAAAATGAGCTAATTTCCAATATTATGAAGAAATAATCATAATTTTTTGGCCATGTAATGAGAAGAGAACAACTGGAATATATTGTGACAACTGGGAAAATTGAGGGACGAAGAGATAGAGGGAAGCAAAAAGAAAAGATACCAGACAGCTGAAGAGAGTGGCTTGGCAGAAGGTCAACAACAGAAATGATAAATAACTGTCGAGATCGACAGTTGTGGAGAGACATGATCACCAACGCCAGCAGGCCCGGTACTTGATGTGGATGATATATATATATATATATATATATATATATATATATATATATATATAAATATATTATATATACACATATATACACACATGTATATATATATATATATATATATATATATATATATATATATATATATATATTACAATTACAATTTCATATAGCTAGCTTCACATAATAAGCCTGAATATATTGTAGAAATATCAAATGGAAGTTGATGTCTTTTACTTGTGCAAATACGCAAAATAACGAAAACACACGCGATAAAATAGCTGTGCAATATAAATGAAAAGAAACAAGACGTAGTTTATGGAATTCTGTGGATCAGTCCCTAATGAAAAGCTACATAAATATAAGACAAGAACGTTTTATAACTTGGTGCTTCTCAACATAATCTTCTGAACATTGACTTTAGTTACATAAATTAATCAACTTGTGGGAATTTAATGAAAAATCAATAAATAATGAATTTAGTGTAAATACAACACACAAGGAATACCAAGTCTATGTTATTTTGTTTCTAATCTGTCCAATTCTTTGGTGTTCTATTTTCAGAACATTTCAAACTGTTCCGTTGAACTTAAAACAGATAATAAGAGATAGAGCCACACAAGGTGTTAAACATCATTTACAACAACCAATGGTTACGGAAAAAATAGAATAGTATCATTGTCTCGGAGAAGTAGAAGAAAGAAGTCTGAAAGCAATTCTCTCTCTCTCTCTCTCTCTCTCTCTCTCTCTCTCTAACTCATGTTCTCATTTAAATAATAAGTTTGAGAATAGAAATGTTTACTTTCTCTCTACCGTGCTCTCTACGTCTTGGTTTCTTTCTGTCTCTCTAACGCATGCAATCATTTTAAATAATTCTAACAATATACTCGTATACCATTATTCTCGCATTCTACCCCTCCCCCCTCTCCCCCACCCTCTCTCTCTCTCTCTCTCTCTCTCATTAGTTTATCTCATTTAAAGAAGTTTGACAATACACATTTTACTTTCTCCCTTTCTCTTTCTCTTTCTCTTTCTCTCTCTCTCATTAGTTTATCTCATTTAAAGAAGTTTGACAATACACATTTTACTTTCTCCCTTTCTCTTTCTCTTTCTCTCTCTCTCTCTCATTAGTTTATCTCATTTAAAGAAGTTTGACAATACACATTTTACTTTCTCCCTTTCTCTTTCTCTCTTACTCTCTCTCATTAGTTTATCTCATTTAAAGAAGTTTGACAATACACATTTTACTTTCTCCCTTTATCTTGTTCTGTAAATCGCATTCTCATTGTTCTCCACTGCTTGTTAAACAAACAAGACAGCCGTTTCACTAAACCACCGACTCCAACTCCTCTATTATTTAGCAATCCTACCTTAAAGATCCCCCCTGGCTTAGATTCAACAAGCTCATATGAACGTTTTCACACTGCAACTTTAATATAACCCAAATGTGCCTTTCATGCAGATTATTCTGTGTAGGCTGGTAATACGCCTCATTTCCAGCAATTGTATCTGAGAGAATATCATAACAAAAAAAAACATAACAAAAAGTCGTCTTTGTCGAGTAGATTAACGGTTCCAACCACAATCTTTTATTTTTGAAACATTTCAGCTTTTAAATCAATCTTTTTTTACCGGCTATTTTGTCATTTCAACCCAGTTCTTTCTTCTCTTCCAATCTTTCTATTTTGTCGCCTTCTATCTCTCTTGTCATCACAATAAGCATACAAAATCTTTCACCATAAACATATGCTCACATATATTTGTCTGTCTTCTGTCCTGGTCCATTATCATATAATTTTTTTTATTATGTGGTGCTAAGATCGTCATCATTGCATTCCGAGCACATCCATAGATGTTCCAATCTTCTCAAAACGTTCACCGACATGCAAAGTCTGTATCAGATCTATGTTAGTGGACCATTTCTTTCATTCGTTCAGAATATGGTTCTATTATGACAATGTCAATTTCAACTCCCAGTTCACGCAGTCTAGATAGCGGTGAAGTGTTTACTTGCTTCAAAGCCCTTCATTCGGGCAATGGCTCTCTGATGTTGTTAATGATATCTTCCCTATTTGCTGTCTGTCTGCTAATCTCGCCAAAACGGTCAACCTGTCTGCTCTTTCATTGTCTTCAACACCAGCGAACAAGAAGGTAACACTGCAGATCTCTGATATCTGCAAAGAGTCAATCTATTGCCTGCGGGTTGAGTCTGTCTGGAATTCGTGGCCAAGTAACACTAATCACATTGACATGAATGCATTTTGTGACTCTCATTAGATAATTGCTCATGTCTCCATTAACATGTTGCTGGTCGGCATTGCGTATTTGCAACTTTCTTAATGAATAGTTCAGCCATTAAAATGTTGCTGGTCGTCATTGCGTAATTGCAACTTTCTTAATGAATAGTTCAGCCATTGAAATGTTGCTGGTCGTCATTGCGTAATTGCAACTTTCTTAATGAATAGTTCAGCCATTAAAATGTTGCTGGTCGTCATTGCGTAATTGCAACTTTCTTAATGAATAGTTCAGCCATTGAAATGTTGCTGGTCGTCATTGCGTAATTGCAACTTTCTTAATGAATAGTTCAGCCATTGAAATGTTGCTGGTCGTCATTGCGTAATTGCAACTTTCTTAATGAATAGTTCAGCCATTGAAATGTTGCTGGTCTTCATTGCGTAATTGCAACTTTCTTAATGAATAGTTCAGCCATTGAAATGTTGCTGGTCGTCATTGCGTAATTGCAACTTTCTTAATGAATAGTTCAGCCATTAAAATGTTGCTGGTCGTCATTGCGTAATTGCAACTTTCTTAATGAATAGTTCAGCCATTAAAATGTTGCTGGTCGTCATTGCGTAATTGCAACTTTCTTAATGAATAGTTCAGCCATTGAAATGTTGCTGGTCGTCATTGCGTAATTGCAACTTTCTTAATGAATAGTTCAGCCATTAAAATGTTGCTGGTCGTCATTGCGTAATTGCAACTTTCTTAATGAATAGTTCAGCCATTGAAATGTTGCTGGTCGTCATTGCGTAATTGCAACTTTCTTAATGAATAGTTCAGCCATTGAAATGTCCAATGAGCGCCCAGTTATGTTTCCGAGTAATACTTCTCAATTGTAATCTTGTATTCATTATATTCAAACTATTATTCTCTGAATTCACCATATGTGATAACACCAGATAGCTTTCTGACGTTGTATTCATTGTCTATGTCTCACTTTCATAATAGAGTATTGGATAGATAAATTAAAATAATTTATTTATCAATATGCTTTTAAGTCTCTGAAAGCTGTTTTTTTAATTATTCAGAGCTTCTCTTCCTTTCTGCTCTATATTCTAAAAAATATTAAAGACTTTCACTTTGAAGTTGTCTCACTTGCGTAAATGTAAATAAATACAAGTTTGATCACCACTGATAGAGATAGTGAAAACCATCACAAACAACACATTGACAGAGACAGTGAAAACCATCACAAACAACACATTGACAGAGATAGTGAAAACCATCATAAACAACACATTGACAGAGACAGTGAAAACCATCACAAACAACACATTGACAGAGACAGTGAAAACCATCACAAACAACACATTGACAGAGATAGTGGAAACCATCACAAACAACACATTGACAGAGACAGTGAAAACCATCACAAACAAGACATTGACAGAGATAGTGAAAACCATCACAAACAACACATTGGCAGAGACAGTGAAAACTATCACAAACAACACATTGACAGAGATAGTGAAAACCATCACAAACAACACATTGACAGAGATAGTGAAAACCATCACAAACAACACATTGACAGAGACAGTGAAAATCATCACAAACAACACATTGACAGAGACAGTGAAAACCATCACAAACAACACATTGACAGAGATAGGGAAAACCATCACAAACAACACATTGACAGAGACAGTGAAAACCATCACAAACAAGACATTGACAGAGACAGTGAAAACTATCACAAACAACACATTGACAGAGATAGTGAAACCATCACAAACAACACATTGACAGAGACAGTGAAAACCATCACAAACAACACATTGACAGAGACAGTGAAAACCATCACAAACAACACATTGACAGAGATAGTGAAAACCATCACAAACAACACATTGACAGAGACAGTGAAAACTATCACAAACAACACATTGACAGAGTGAAAACCATCACAAACAACACATTGACAGAGACAGTGAAAACTATCACAAACAACACATTGACAGAGATAGTGAAAACCATCACAAACAACACATTGACAGAGACAGTGAAAACTATCACAAATAACACATTGACAGAGATAGTGAAAACCATCACAAACAATACATTGACAGAAACAGTGAAAACCATTACAAACAACACATTGACAGAGATAGTGAAAACCATCACAAACAACACATTGACAGAGATAGTGAAAACCATCACAAACAACACATCGACAGAGATAGTGAAACCCATCACAAACAACACATTGACAGAGATAGTGAAAACCATCACAAACAATACATTGACAGAGACAGTGAAAACCATCACAAACAACATCATACAATGGGACCTTTAGCTCACCTGTAATGAGATTTAGGCGCTTTAGTGTTTGATGTCACTGATAAATGATTCTTGTTTGGACTTGAAGACGTCATCTTTATTCTAAAAAGGAAACAAACAGAATGAAAAAGATTAAAGCAAACAAACTAGTTAACTGCATAAAGGAAACAAATAAAATGAAAAAGATTAAAGCAAACAAACTAGTTAACTGCATAAAGGAAACATTAAAGTAATATATTTCTTATCAGTTATCAATGAGGAAATGTATTGCGTCATACTTGTTGCTCATATCATTTAATGAATATTCTAAAGTGAGAAACGTATTGACTAGCAGATAGAAAGAATAGAACGAAAACCTATTCACGTCAAGGGTGTTGCGTATAGGGAATATGGTGTTAGTGTTCATATTTTTAAGAGAATCTGCACTTTGTTTAATATGTGTAGTCAGCACAACACCAGTGCTGTATTTGTTTTCAAAAGCAAAACCCTGATGCCTATTTATGGCTTTATAAATCCAATAACGTGATCATGATCTAACAGAACCCCCATGTCCTCGGGAGAACAGTTTATTAACCACAGGTATTTTCAGAAAGACTTCCGGTGCGTGACTGTGCTGGCAATACGATGCAATTTTGGATGGGAGTCAAATTTAAGTTATAAATGAATTTCAATGTTCGTGGTAAAAAAAATAAATTCAAGTGTTCTTGTATGTCATTTCGAACGGATTATTTGTGATTTATTTGTGATCAAATTCGAACGGAAACAGTGACATTTTATGCTAGATAAGTAGAATTCTATCCATTATGCTATACGATTACCAACGAAAATGGTAGGAACAAAACCCTGCCAAGAATATATACGACAACAACAATTTAAATGGTTTGGCCACCTGGTCAGAATGAATCCGCACCAATCACCATCAAGGGCGTTCTTCTCGAGAATGCATGGGAAAAGACCAAGAGGAAGACCCAGAAGAAGATGAATAGATGCAGTGACAGAGACATGTAACAACAGAGGAAAATCACTAATTCAGACAATTCGAGCAGCGCATGAACGACAAATGATATAACCACGACACCTTTTAGGTATCAGTGAGAAGAGAAAAGAAGAAGAAGAGATTTTCAGAAAAGTTATTTGATTTAAATTAAAATTAGCATTTTATCTAAAATTCTGTAAATTTAACACACTCTATGAGTAAGGATAACATTAGGTTGATACATTCCTCTCATTTTTACAACGTATGTCTGTGGTAGTGGTTCCAAATTGTGACACCAGAGAGAAAGGTGAACTTTCTAGCTTTATTTACGGTAGTCAACGATTGTGTGAGAGATAAATGCTTGTGAGAAGTTACTTCTCAAAAAGTTCTGTCCATGTCAGACCGTTAAACATCTAGCATAAACTGAAGTAGCTTTTCTTTGCTCCATTTTTTTCTCTCTCGCTCATTGTTACAATTCACTAAGTTCTTTTCATGACATGTCTAAATAAATTATTCTTTCTCTCACGGGTTTAAAAGACATTCTTTTTTTATGAAATGTTTTCATTCAAGCGTCTTCTTGACGTCATTCAGTTGTCCTTGGTATTTTCAACATTCTTTACTTGAGACAAGTCTGTAACTTTCAACGATCGCCTTGCGTGTATCCACTGGCGTGTTCGAGTTTCACAACCCGTAATCGAATACATTAAATAATGGGAACAGTCAGCAAAAGATCTCGATCTCGTAATTCCATCAGCCTGGAAGTTCTATTAAAAGGTAATTTGAAAATGTGGGAATCGTTTTCGTATCAATACTTCATTAAAAGTGATATATTTACAGCTAATAAAGATCTCATGTGCTAGGTCATGCCGTAATGTTTATTTAATATTATTATATCACAGCAGCTTAGTAAAAGTTATCTTGGAAGGGAAATAGAAAGTAAAAGAGGCAGAGGCAAACCAAGACTAACATGGACGAGTAACATCAAAAGATGGACAAGCCAGCCTATGAGAACCTGCACTATCAAAGCAAGGAACACAGCGGAATGACGCTCCATGGTAACAACTTTCGATGCGGGGACGGCACTTGATGATGATATTATTATATATCTATTAGCTTAATAATTTACGATATGCGGATGACACAGTCGTAATAGCAGAGACAAAGAATGAGCTACAAGAAATGATAGACATAAAAGTAAAAGAAAACAACAAGAAAGGTATCAGTCTGAATAGTAAGAAAACAGAAGTAATGATTATATCGAAGAAACAATCACCACCATCATGCAGCATACAAATAAACAAGACAAATCTGAAACAAGTGCAACGTTTGAAATACTTGGGCACAATAATTACATCAGATGGGAGATGCACCACAGAAATAAAAAGCAGAATAGCTCAGGCCAAAATAGCATTTCAGAAAATGAAAAATATCTTATGCAAAAAATCTATGTCAATAGAAATGAGAAAGAGAGTTCATTGATGCTATATAGAATCAATTCTGACCTATGGAAGCGAATCATGGACAATAGACAAACAAAAGAAAAGACTATTAGAGGCCACAGAGATGGGATTTCTCAGAAAAATGTTGAAAGTTCCCTGGACAGCTAAAAAGAGAGAATATACTGGATAGCTTGGTGTCATGGCATGGAAAACAATCAACAACAGAACTCATCATACTATATATATATATATATATATATATATATATATATATATATATATATATATATATATATATATATATATCAAAGCTTACCGTTACTTTCTTTTTAGCTAAATCTATGCAATTGCTTTTGGCGCTTCATCTCAATTTTACTACTTTCTGATTTTACATATTTCTAGTACTTGTATAATACTATTATATTACGATATATGCTTTCTATTTTTTTTGGTATCTTTCCTGTTTTCGATTTACAGCGGTTACTTGTTTTTTTTCCGCTACGTGTTTTCTATCCTTTCTGTTGTATGAAGATTGCTTTTATAACAACCTACCTGAAGGAATCTCTTTCCAGACGGATCTTCAACCTTCTTTGTTGTCAATGTCTTCGCCATATGTTATTTGCAGCCTACTGTGTTTTTTTTTCTTGACGTGGCCTTAGTATTTTAATTTTCACTGAATGACGTTGTGAACAAGTCAATTCTTTTCAATGTTTAGGCCTTTTAATATGTTTATATTAATCTTTTCATTATCCAAACTATTCTCAGAATTTACTATAGCATGTTGTGTCGAGTGAATAAATTTTTTAAATTATTATTTTGTTTACGGTTCGCAACTCTGTGTTGCTACCAGGAAGATACATGTCCTTAGTAGTATTACATTGCTGCTTTCTTGGTATGTTCTTTTTTTTTTCCTTTTCACTGATACTTAAAAGGTGTCATGGTTTATATCATTAGTCGTTCTTGTGCTGCTCGAACTGTCTGAATTAGTGATTTTCTTTTGTTGTTACATATCTCTGTCACTGCATCTGTCCATCTAATTCTGGGTTTTCCTCTTGGTCTTTTTCCATGCATTCTCAAGAAGAACGCCACTGATGGAGTATGTTCTTTATAGTATTTAATTTTTGCATTGCTCTTGCTAGTTTTATATTGATTTTACTACGGCAGTCTCCACTGTTGGCTATTACAGTTCCCGGATGTACTCACAACTTCTTCCAATTTCAATTCATGGACTGGCGATTGTAATAAAGTAAAGTACCCCCGTGACGCCAAGTAGCGTATAGGGAAGATGGTGTTAGTGATCATACATTTTACAGACCTTCAGCACATGATTTTTGGGGTAATGTGGTCGGTATTACACCCGTGCCGCTTTACTTTCCCAGAAAAAAATCCGGTACCCATTTAAGGATGGGTGAACCCGGAAGCCGTCGGTTGGGATTGAACCCTACCTCTTGTCCTTTGTACTGACTATTGTGGGTTAGCTTTTAATTTTTGTCGGCGTCCATTATTTATTTTATTCCAAAGCAAAACAATTTATATTAGTTCCATAACAAGCATAACAATTTATGTTAGTATCATTACAAGCATAACGATTTATGTTAGTATCATTACAAGCATAACATATTATATTAGTTCCATAGCAAGCATAACAATTCATGTTAGTAACATTACAACCAAAACAATTTATATTAGTAACATTACAAAGCATCACAATTTAAATTAGTAACATTACAAACATAACAAGTTATGTTAGTAACATTACAAGCATAACAATTTATATGAGTACGATTACAACTATAATAGGATACCCAATTCATAAGAAGTATAATTTGTGACATCCATTGCCATATTCTGATACACTGCTACCTCTAAGGTCAAGAAGTTAGACCTACCCACTCCATATTGTCTAAGCTGTTATTGAGGCGAGAGGACTATACCATAAGCAAAAATAAAAAAAAAAGCTAAGAAACTAATTTATTACCATTAGCAATCAGCCATATGCCGCATATAAGTAGGATAAGCTATTGGCTTTTTTTTTTTTTTTTAACTTTTGAACCCTGCACGATGTCAGTCTCTCAGAGCTTGGTCGCTCTAGGCAGTTTCTCAAGTATCTTAAGCCTAAAGATGCTCCTGATCACGTGACTATTTTTTCCCTCTAAAGATTAAACAAAATGTACATAAGTAGACCAGTGAGATTAAAAAGACAGGTACTTTTCTAAAATTGACTTTGCAGGTTAGAGAAAATCTTACTACGAAACGTGAAATAAGCAGGAAAGAGAAAATGTAATACAATAATTGAATCGCCTTTCCGACTTTCTTAATATGTAATATATACGTAATAACACTTACAATACCACACAGATGTCAGTGAGTCAAATTCCAGCCAGAATAAAATAATAACAACAATTTCGAATCATTTATCCACTTTTTGTGAATTTCGTGGGCTTTTTTTTTCCGTTAGACACAAAACAGCCCAATCTTCTTTAATGTTATTAAAGTCTGACGTCATGGTCGCATAGCAACACTAGGTCAGTATAAGTTGCCGGTGTCGCACTATGGCATTACTGTTGCACTATTTGTGAATTATTTCTCACTTCCTGTTTGTTGTATGTGTTCCTACTTTCTTTTATTAAAAATAAACTAGGTCAGTAGGTGAGCAGAATTGTAACGAGTACATCGTGTCCAGTTTGCCAGTTGTGGTACGGGTTATCTGTTCTTGGAGAAGTGAAAAAAAAAATGTGTTTAAGCTTTACGTAATTGGTAGACGACACACATTTGAACGACGTTTTGGCGCGATAGGCCTTCAGTAGGAATAAACAAACAACACACACACAAATATGTAAGTAAATAAAATAATCATGCATAACGAACTAATAATGAAGCATCAAAAACAAAATAATTTCGAACCAGTACGAGGAACAAAGATAAAAATGACTTCCCTTAGCTGTTCTTGTTATTCTAATCTAGAATATTTGTGTGATCAGCCCAAGCAGTTTGTTAACTTATAGTCCACTCTGGATATATTTTCTTACAAAGATGGAAAAAAAAAACATTCGAGAGAAAAATGTTGACTGTAGGATGACTACAATAAAAAAAAAAGAAAAAAGTAAAGAGCCCCGTCACGCCAAGTGGCGTATAGGGAATATGCTGTTAGTGACACGTCACGCCAAGTGGCGTATAGGGAATATGGTGTTAGTGACACGTCACGCCAAGTGGCGTATAGGGAATATGGTGTTAGTGACACGTCACGCCAAGTGGCGTATAGGGAATATGGTGTTAGTGACACGTCACGCCAAGTGGCGTATAGGGAATATGGTGTTAGTGACACGTCACGCCAAGTGGCGTATAGGGAATATGGTGTTAGTGACCATATATTTTACAAACCTTCAGCACATGATTTTCGGGATAATGTGGTCGGTATTACGCCCGTGCCGCTTTACTTTCCCAGAAAAAATTCGGTACCGATTTTTATGGCTGGGTGAACCGGGAAGTCGTCGGTTGGGATCGAACTCTACCGCTTGTCCTTTGTAGTCCAGTTCACAAACCACTGAGCTATTGCGGCTCGACAACTACAATGGCCATTAATCAATTAGATTTACGGGGAGACTTGTTACATTCTGCTGTCTTCTAATCAAAGAGAAGCTTGTCATAGAAGAATTTATTTGATTAAATTCTAGTTGCGCCTCTAACGCTTCACTAAATCACCAAAGAGCAAGAAGATGAACTTGTTGACGGATTGCTGCGAGCATTTTGCCCTTTGCCTGATAAGATGTGGCGGGTCGTAATGGCTTTCTTGAAATTCCCGGCTCTTACTGGAGAAGTTGGAGTTCGTCTGTCCCAGGCTATGCTGGGAAACTACTAGTCCAGGCAGAGGTACTGCAATATTGAGTCCTCTATATCAGTAACAGCCACCACTACAGGGAACACGGAGATCCTTGTTTCTGTTAGCCAGTCTGGTTTGACGCAGACTGTTTCCAGGGGAGACCACGAGGAGTTAGAACTGCTAGGTCTTGGTCAGCTGATGGTGTGCCAACCCTGCTATTGCGACCCCAGGTCGCAGGCGCTTCTGCTCCCCCAGAGGAAGAAGTAGACCAGACAGGATAGGTTTAAGCAAAAAATATAAAAAAAAAAAAGAGGGCGTGATCTTGTAAAAGAACTGCACCAAAAAAAAAAGAATCAACAAGTAGCACGTTTAGGGGTGGGAGAGCGAGCTGAGCAGCGGATCTGATACACTTGTGGAGATGATTGTCTTGCACAGAGAAATGGCGCGAATGTTGAATTTTAAAAAATCAAACTTATGATAATAAATATATGAATTGAAGGACAATTAGAAACACTATAAAACAATAACAACAAAAGAGGTTTAAAAAAGTCAATGGTTTCAAATTGTGTGTTACTTCGACGTTGTTTGAGTTTGAGAACAGAAATGAAATAACATGATTAATTTAGGCCAGGTGTTCGTGACGTTTACAGCAAACGTATGCACTTGCAAACGTATCATTGTGCAGAGATTTAACGCTTTTAAAACTTTCATTCGTGGTATTTGAACATGAAAAACAAATCGTGGTGTTCTTCCTCACTCTCTTGTTACCATCTTCAACACAGATTTCGTGTTTTTTTCACGGATGCGGCTGCGCACATAGGGCGTGGAATGAATCAGTCGTATGAACATTGTTGTCAACGATCTATCAATCAACAACAGGCAGGTTGCGAAGGAACATACACTGGGATGAGGAGAGAAGTAAAATAGATAATTTATAAGAACTAGTATGACTCCAAACAATAAACCTGATCAACTTTCTGATTTCATTCTGAGAAAATATTAAAGCACAACTGTACAGACCAATAGCCGCCACAACAGTGCAGTGGTGTACGAGACTCGCTGGCCCACAGACCCGGGAACACGCCTCAGAAATACGTGTTCTGTAGAGACTAGAAATCTGGCACCCAAGGGAGACAATTTGGTAGATAAACTGTGGAACACTTATTAAGAACCTTCCAGCTGGTATTTAATTCGTTGAGGCAACTAATTTGTTTGTACAAATGCTTGAAAAAGGAAAAAAAAAAACAAGCTAGAGAATGGTAGAAATAAAGTGCTGAAACAGAAAATAAGAAGAAAAGGAAATATTTAAACAAACAAATATTTTCATCATTAAAAGGTAAGCAGTAGTCTTCTATAAATTCAACCAGTTAGACCACGCAAAAAGCGTTAGTCCTCAGCAAATACTATTTTGTTATTTTTGATTGTCATTTCCTCTTTGTTGCAAGCACCGTTGTGGCAAATACACCAATTTGTTTATGAAAACCTTGATGTTACACGGGTCAAGGCCAGGTTGCTCCAATCACATACTAGTACTTCAATACGACAAAGTGAAAATAATAATTGAAAAATACCCCCATTTGAGTCATTATAAATAGTAGTCTACGAATATATGCATTTCTTTTGTCAAGCATAGTGAGTTCAAAGAAGACTTAACACAACACAGGTGTCGTTAGTCTATACACGTTGAAGGATATGCTTAGTAAGTTATCTCAACGGTATGGACCGCTATGCAATGAGTGAGGTCCCTCAACTAAACTCAACTTTCTATCTATCTATCTATTGACCTTTCGAGCCGTAACCGGCCCATAGGGCGTAGACCAAGATACACCTTCTCCTATATGAATTTTTGTTCTAGCAGTTTTCTTTTAAAGATATTTTATCAAATCTCGCCATCTGTCTCTGTTCTGTGCAAGCAGTTCTATCTCATTGAGGGAGCCGATTCCTGCTGCTCTTGCCTCTCTCATCAATGTTCTTCTCAGTGTCTCCCTGGGTCTTCCTCTTTTTCTTTTACCTGTTGTTTCCCATATGAGGGCTTGCTTTGCTATTCGATTATTATCTCTTCTCATCACATGTCCAACGTATGACCATCGTCTTTTCTTTATTACTGAAGATATTAGTGGTAAGATATTATTATTAAACTCAACTTTAGTCAGCATGAAACCGTTCTGGATAGCGAACTACTTAAAAAAACATCAGAAAAAAACAATAGCCATTTTTCGGGCACATCATTAGAAGAGGAGAGTTTGAATACTTGGTTGCAACTTGCAAAATACAAGGGAAGGGAGATAGCGGACGACAAAAAGCGAAAATAATGTATAGATTGCTGTAGTGGCATGGGAAACAGTCAACAATAGAATTGATACGATCCACTGTAGATAAGAAATTGTGGAAGGATATGATGGCCTACACCAACCAGTATGACACTTGATGATGATTAAAGCTCACTCAGAAATTAGATTTGGAAATCAAAGACTGGCACTAGCAAAAGGAACTAGCAATAATCATGTTCACAGCGAAGTAATGCAGCGTTATTACTCGTTATATTATTATTATTATTATTTGAGACAAACAGTTTATTCTAATTGTGTTTGAAATAGGGGGGGGGGAAGATGAAGGGATAATTTATGTTATATAAATCTGAAAAATTACACACAACAATAAGCATGTCGTGCTCTAATGAATTGCACACACACACACACACACACACGTGTACCACACACACGGAAACATAAACACACCACTAAAAGATTGCTGTTCTCAAAAGACCGAGAAAACGAAGCAGATACAGATGCAGTTTCAATCTTTCGGCGAAGAGAAAAAAAAGAAAAAAGAATAAATAAAAGAATAAATATCGTATTAAAAAGCAAAGGTAGTTTATTTCCGCCCCCCCCCCTTCCCCCCTTTTCTCACCAGGAAAGATGTGACGCCATCAGAATATTGATGGGAAAGCCCACAGCTCAAGTCACGTTCATGAGCCGCAATTAATCATGATTACCAACCCGCATTGCATTCTGGGATATTTAATGGCGTTTTGTTTCATGCTGCTGACATCATGCTTGGTAATAAATATTTGGTCATATTTTTTTTTTTTTTAAATAATAAATTGTCATAACCGTCCTTCTATTGATTAGATTATGTGCAATTAACCGTTTCAATGCTGTAAAATACGATAATGTTGGATCACATACCGAATAAATGTTAGATGAATGTATGCTACGAAGCAGAATGAAAATGATGTAATGATTATAGGAAACATGTAATTTATAGTTTAGCTATAAGCATCCGAGCATACATGCAATATTTCGAGTAACGAACGAGGTAAAACATTCTACGTATAAAGTGATATGGACATCTACAATAAGATGACAAGGACTTCTACAGTAAAATGATATAATCTTCTACATTAAAGTGATATAAACTTTTACAATAAGATGACATAAACATCTACAATAAGATAACATAAACTTCTACAATAAAGTGATAAACCTCTACAATAAAGTGATATAAACTTCTACAATAAAGTGGTAAACTTCTACAATAAAGTGATATAAACTTCTACAATAAAGTGATATAAACCTCTACAATAAAATGGTAAACTTCTACAATAAAGGGATATAAACCTCTATAATAAAGTGATATAAACTTCTACAATAAAGTGGTAAACTTCTACAATAAAGTGATATAAACCATTACAATAAAGTGATAAACTTCTACAATAAAGTGATATAAACCTCTATAATAAAGTGATAAACTTCTACAATAAAGTGATATAAACCTCTACAATAAAGTGATAAACTTCTACAATAAAGTGATATAAACCTCTACAATAAAGTGATAAACTTCTACAATAAAGTGATATAAACCTCTACAATAAAGTGATAAACCTCTACAATAAAGTGATATAAACCTCTACAATAAAGTGATAAACTTCTACAATAAAGTGATATAAACCTCTACAATAAAGTGATAAACTTCTACAATAAAGTGATATAAACCTCTACAACAAAGTGACATAAACTTCTACAATAAAGTGATATAAACTTCTACAATAAAGTGATATAAACTTCTACAATAAAGTGGTAAACTTCTACAATAAAGTGATATAAACCTCTACAATAAAGTGATATAAACCTCTACAATAAAGTGATATAAACTTCTACAATAAAGTGGTAAACTTCTACAATAAAGTGATATAAACTTCTACAATAAAGTGATATAACTTCTACAATAAAGTGATATAAACCTCTACAATAAAGTGATATAAACCTCTACAATAAAGTGATATAAACTTCTACAATAAAGTGGTAAACTTCTACAATAAAGTGATATAAACCTCTACAATAAAGTGATAAACTTCTACAATAAAGTGTTAAACTTCTACAATAAAGTGGTAAACTTCTACAATAAAGTGATATAAACCTCTACAATAAAGTGATAAACTTCTACAATAAAGTGAGATAAACTTCTACAATAAAGTTATATAAACCTCTACAATAAAGTGATATAAACTTCTATAATAAAGTGATATAAACTTCTACAATAAAGTTATATAAACCTCTACAATAAAGTGATATAAACCTCTATAATAAAGTGATATGAACCTCTACAATAAAGTGATATACATGTAACTTCTACAATAAAGTTATATAAACCTCTATAATAAAGTTATATAAACCTCTATAAAAAAAGTGATATAAACTTCTGCAATAAAGTTATATAAACCTCTACAATAAAGTGATATAAACTTCTACAACAAAGTTATATAAACCTCTACAATAAAGTGATATAAACTTCTACAATAAAGTGATATAACTTCTACAATAAAGTGATATGACCTTCACAAATAAGAAAGTCACAAACAACAAATGGAAGGAAAAAGAAAACTATCCGGATGAAGTTACAAATAATTCCTATCACTAATTGTTATTGTGAATATAAAAAGCTGTTCTGTAACATATAATAGTGAAGTGAAGTATTAATCTACACAGTAATAGATAAGAACATTTGGAGAAGGTGATGTGCTTTTCCTCGTTGTTCCTGATCTCAGCGAACCAGATGCATATTAACTTCTTTAACCATGGACAGACGAAGAGAGCCAGATTGAGTCTGAACTCATGCTCACTTGATCACCAAGCGAACATGATAACCTCTACACTAAACTAACACCTCTTAACCTCACAACTACCCAGCCAATGTGAAATAATCTTTTCACTCCAAATAGTAAACGATAAACTGTAATAATTTTAGTTAGTTCAGTTTACTTCAGTGGACAGATAACCTCTATTACACATCGGACAACTCCATAGTACTCTGATCTCCCTAGCTACTAGTAAGTAAAAAGTAAAGTACCCCGCGTCACGCCAAGTGGCGTTTAGGGACTATGGTGTTAGTGACCATAAATTTTACAGCCCTTCGGCACATGATTTTTGGGGTAATGCGGTCGGTTTACGCCCGTGCCGCTTTACTTTCCCAGAACGAAATCCGGTACCCATTATAGGCTGGGTGAACCGGAAGCCGTTGGTTGGGATCGAACCCTACCTCTTGTCCTTTATAGTCCAAATCACTAACCACAGAGCTATCACGGGCCCCTCCGCAGCTTCTAACGACCCCAGTAATCGCCACTGCTGGCACACACTAGCAGAACAAACTTAGATGCGCCGACGATGACCTTGAAAATGTAAACAAACAAAAAACAGTCGGAAAAGGGGGAAAAAAAGGGGGTGGGGAGAGAAGAAAGGTGATTTTTTTAAAATTTTTACCGTTTTTTATCTTTACCCAGGCAGTATAGGCTTATTTTTGTCATCTTTTAAAAACAAAGGTTTATTTAGCGCGCGCAAAGTGAACACGGGTTCTTCTGTTTTTTTCGCCACTGCCAGAGAGGCTGGATTTCACAACCGAGATACCAGGGGAGGGTATCCACTGCGAAAAATAAATTCTAATTTCCAATTCTTTCAAACAGCGAACAAAAAAGCCGAGAAATAGAAATTTTTATGCTGTTCATCACAGCTGAACATTTGTATAAGAACTGCGAAGAGTAGATTGATAAAGACACAGCACATCAGTAACATAACAAACTGTACATTAGTGAGACGTACTTGAACTGAAATGTTCTCTTCATTAATGTGGACGTTTGGAATGTAAATAAAATGAGCACGCTTTTCATTACTGGGTAAATTTGAGGTGAAGCTGACATTCACGATTTCATTTCAGGTGATTTCTTTTTATTTTAAAAATAATAAGTGTTTATTTATACAATGTTCACAAATGAAAGTGATATTTCATTTAATGGTTGAATAATTGTGTTTTAATTCATGCGTTATATGTGTTTAATCATATGTTCGTTAATTGTAACTAATGTTGAATCAATGTTATTCTTGAATTTAATCTTATTTATACTCAAAACCTTCTAACATTTCTTATTTCTATTTATTCTATTTTTCTATTATTATTATTATTATCACATAACCTAAAAAAATGTTTTAATGCATCTGGTAATAGTTTAATGGTATTATATTTTTTTTTCTGTCTTTACTCGTGTATAATTGTTGTTTATTATAGCTGAGTGTTGTTATTGACATGTCGTTATAACTATTTCTATATGATTATTATAACTATTCGTCGATAAATAGTAGCTATACGCTTATCATTTCGTGTTTTTATTGAAACATTATCAACAATATGTTAGTTGACGATTTCCTCTTTAGTCGCACCTGCAATCAATTTTGAATCCATGTATATAATTATCTCTGTCTTTGTCATCACTAAGAGTCAAGAAATCAACACACTGCACTTTTGTATTATTTCTCTTTTGGGTTAAGCTCTTGCTTCATTACCAAGTCTATTAGAACATTGCAGTTTATCCTTATTTATCTGTGACTGCATGTCTTTATACATTATTATTACACACTGGACAGACTTTGCTACTTCATTAGTTTCATTCACAAAAATATGATAATCGCTGTCTTTGTCATCTTTCTTTATTCAGTCCTATCATAGACAGACTGTGACACTGAATAATTATTATTGCTATCTTTGTTAGCGTTCTTTGATCATTCCTTCCACAAAGAGGATACCATATAACTCTACTACAATGGAATATGATGATCACTATCTTTCTCAGTATCTTTTCCCCGTAGGATATATACTCTATTATTTTGACATGTATTATTCAAATACTTTTATCACTGTTTCTAAATTACTCCGATCGTCCCTGCCAGAGATACTCTCGATAAGCCCGCAAAGGAATCGGATGGAACCCACCAAAAATATTTTAAATAAACTCATTAAATGTAAAAATAAAAATAAAATGTGCAGGGAGAAAATCATCAGGGCACAAGTAACAATGTCCTTGTTACAAAAGATAACAGCATCGGGATTAGGTATTTATGGTGGCTCCAACAAGAGTTACCTAATGTCCATTGGAACATTAATCATCAATGTAAGAGATGAACTTGTGGGAATTCATTCTCTTTCAGGGGAGGTAAATTATAAAAAGCGTCCTTAGTTACAGGAATATTTGTGTACCGAAACTAGCATTGAGGTATTGATTTTAATTTCACTCAATGTCATGTTGGTCTCAATATTAAACAAAATACAGTTAATGAACGTAGAAGAAGCATGGAACGTTGCTAGTGAAATGGACTATACTGCTAAAAGAATACAATAAACCCCGCAGGAAATACACAATCTTCTTGATAATTGGTGTAAAGAGAAATGAAAAGAAATGATTTCATGCTACTAGGAAAAGTTGGAATAAAGAATGTTCCGTTGCATTTAATACCGATTTGATTTATCTATTTTTATTGTATTTAGACCATATCATTGTTGACGAAGGCGCCAATGCCATTCCTTGCTGTTATTAGCTCTCCTAAGTAGATCAACGACATGTTCATTATATTAACAGGGTTTACTGGTATGGGGAGCCGCGATAGCTCAGTGGTTAGTGAACTGGACTACACAGGGCAAGAGGTAGGGTTCGATCCCAACCGACAGCTTCCCAGGTCACCCAGCTTTAAAATTGGTACCGGATTTTTTTATGGGAAAATAAGCGGCACGGGCATAATACCGACCACATTACCCCAAAAATCATATGCTGAAGGTCTGTAAAATGTATAGTCCCTAACACCATATTCCCTACACGCCACTGGCGTGACGGGGCTCTTTACTTTTACTTACTGGTATGGGTTACTGGGAGTGAACTCAATTTAATTTTATTGCCAAACCAACGCGCTAACCTTTACTCTGCTGATATTACCAAAGAGTGGCACAATCATGAAATCAAACGACTTATATCTGACTGTTAGCAAACCAAAGAAGACAAAGAATCTATATAACTTCCACTTGGTTCTAAACAAAAAAGTAAAGTACCCCCGTGACGCCAAGTGGCGTATGGGGAATATGGTGTTAGTGACAATAAATCTTACATACCTTCGGCACATGATTTTTGGGGTAATGTGGTCGGTATTACGCCCGTGCCGCTTTACTTTCCAAGAAAAAAAATCCGGTACCCATTATAGGCTGTGTGAACCCTACCTCTTGTCCTTTGTAGTTCAGTTCACTAACCACTGAGCTATCGCGCCCCCCCCCCTTTTCTCCCCCCCCCCGCCCCAACTTGGTTGTACCGAGAATAAAATGGTTACATGTCAGAGTGAGGTTGGATCAAGTTACAGTGAAGAAAGTGGCTCTACGATGTTGTGTCGGTTGTGCAGAGTTAAAATGACGAACATTTTGCAGCTTCTCTATAATCTTCAAAGAAGTGCAATAAACGTACACTGTAAGAGAAAGGACGAAGAAGTAAATATCGCCAGTTAATGAAAGTATTCACTTTTAAAATATGGGAGTCAACTACGAAATATATAGAACATCAAACCAATGGGAAATAGTTCTGATAATACAACTTGAACAAGGATACTGCCACACCAAGAAAGAAACCAACGGTAACAAGTATACAAAGGCACATGTGGAGAAGAGACTTGCAAAAGAAACGTGCGGAACCAAATTATACAGCTTCAGTAACAATTTCTTATTAATTAACCGCATACGTCATCAGTTAAATACAATTTAATGTTAATGTGTATATCGTGTTAATGTGGACTTCCGTTGTAAAGATGGTGGATCTAGGTCATGTTCTCTCGATCGCTGCAGAAAGTGCATTCAGGGTCTGATTAATTTCGGTTCTCCGTTGCACTTTTCTGTGATATGTATGTCTCATCCGTTTTGATCATGTTTCGATTTTCCAATTGTTTACGATGAATAATGATATCGTATGACAGGGAACAGTTGGCTGTGTTCACTTCTGCGCGGTTTCACCTTATGTCTTTTAGTGTGTGCTGAGACTGCTACGATGGTGACTACAGTTACCTTTCTTTGTTTGGGAGATGAGATATTAATTCGGATGATTCCGCTGGCACGGGTGGTTGAGCAATTATGGATTTTAATTCGTTTGCACTGATACCGGGGCCTTCCATAACCAAATAAACATTTAATGTGCAATGCTTTCAATATTGATTTCTAGAGAGTAAAAAAAAGTAATCAATTAATATAATAAAAAAAGAGAATAAAATGTGGTCACGTGTGGAAGGTTGATAAATAAGTTACTATTACCATTTAGTAATAAACCAGTGATAAGCTGTTAAGATTCGTATTCTAACGATGGGTTGCTTTGGTAAGTTACAGTTTTGGATATTATGGCTCATTGATACCAAATGAAAATGGAAAATGTACAACTGAAATAAACAAAAGAATAGGAATGGCAAAAAGTGATTTTATTGTTATGAAGAATATACTAACATCAAAAAAAATAACACCAGGGCTAAAACTAAGAAGAGCAAAATGCTATGTCTTCTCAACTTTCCTATATGGTGCAGAAACATGGACATTAGACAAGAAAACAGAACAAAGAATTGAAACCTTTGAAATGTGGATATATAGAAGAATTGGATGGAAAGAAAAGAAAACAAACGATGAAGTCTTAAAACAACTAAAAATGAAAAGAGAACTACTAAGCACAATTTAAAAAAGACAAATGCGATTTTTGGGCCATGTTAAAAGACACAACAGCCTACTAAAAGTCATCCTGGAGGGGAAAATACAAGGTAAAAAAGGCAGACCAAGACTAACATGGACGAGTAACATTAAAAGATGGACAAATCAGCCTATGACAACCTGCACCATCAAAGCAAGAGACAGAGCAGAATGGCGCTCCATGGTAGCCAACCTTCATTGCGGAGATGGTACTTGATGATAACAAAACGATGGAACACTTTATAAGAATATCTAAAGAAGGTTACACCCCCATAGCCATCTATAGATTTACAAATTTGTAAGGCTGTGGTTAAACATAGCTGTGATTAAACTAATACAAGTGCACAAAATGTACTAGTAACTATTAAAGCAACATAATTTAAGTTTCTACGAGCAAGAAGTTTTTCACAGAGCAACATATGGCTGAGAACACGTGACAAACGAGAGCTCTACTTAAAAATATAACTATACATTTTAATGTAAACGTTACAGAATAGTACGCAGAATATCATAGTTAGAGTTATGAGTAACAAATTTGTCTATTTGCGAGACCTTAATAAAGGACTGTGTTGGATAATATCGACGCCCCCTACACCCTAAATTACTACTTAAACTAATTGCCTCAAGTCGTGTCCACATGTGTGTTACAATGCAATTCAAGGATCGTTTATCCGAACTCTTTAAGGCCACCTGTGGGGATCTCAAGCAGAGATATGTTCTTGCTAATACCTTTGTTGGCATCTTATTTGCTGCGCTTTTATAAAATGCATTTGAAACAGCCACGGGCGGCATTAACATACGAACACAATCTGATGATTCTTTATTTAAATTAACATGAAGGCGAGAACAAAAGCGGCATAATCTCTTATCAAGTTTCTCTTAATCTTCTTACCAAGAACTTATGTTTGCCGACAATGCAGCATTAGTTGTTTATGGCGAAATTCTATTCACAATGTACAAGATTGCTGTCTTGTAGTCACTGATCGTCGACAAACAATCTTCTAGATTACGTGATCTACTTTCCTTGACCAATAGTGATCAGGGAACTGGTTCTTCAAGAAGTGTAGTCCTGCAACCTTCACTCTTACCGCCAGCCTCCCCCCTCCCATGCATCTGTTCAACGGTTCTCCTACCTTGGATCCTGTCATTGATGAAGAAATAAACAACATATCGAGAAGGCTGCTACATTTATGAACTCTCTCAAAGGTCTTTAACCAACATAAGATTAACACTAAGGACAAAGATCCTCATTTATCAGACACGTGTATATAGCTCCATCTTATATGAGTCTTGGACAGGGATTACTGTCTTCTCAAAATATTCAGCATTAAGTACTAGCAGAACAGAAGAGTTAACTCACTTCTCTTCGAAACTCGAAGCCAAGCTTCCATCCATGCAGACAATGTTAGCCTAAGACTGAGTTGGTCTGATCATGTTAGCATGGACATCAATCATATCGTCATGCACTTACTGTAAGGAGACCTTAGGGATGGCGAGAACTATACTTGAAGATCAACTTTAGATGTTTGTAAAATATATAGAGGGATTTGTCTATCGGCGGAAGGAACTAGAAGCATCTTGGGATAGATCATGTTGCATTCTGAGCAGAAGTAAAGAGAGGAGCAACTACATTCGAAAAAGGAGCTTGGTAAATAAATTCAGAGGGCGAACGCCACAAAAGAGAAGAAAAGGGATCCAATACTACACATGTATGTACAACAATACCATGCTCTTTCTGCGGCCGGACCTGCGGATCTAACATTGGCAGATTCAACCATACGAAAAGCTATTCGTAAAATAATACACCTGACAATATGACATTTCCTAATTGATTATTACAGATAGGCAGTGAAGACAACAAATCAATATATAGAAAGAATGTACTGAATTTGAGTGAGAAAATACTGGAACGCTTCAAAGAGGTGAATATACAGAAGTGCAGCAAGGAGAGAATAAACTAAAGTGCAGCGAGGAGAAAATAAACTGAAGTGCAGCAAGGAGAGAACAACTTGAACTGCAGCAAGGAGATAATAAATCGAAGTGCAGCGAGGAGAGAATAAACTGAACTGCAGCAAGGAGATAATAAATCGAAGTGCAGCAAGGAGATAATAAATCGAAGTGCAGCAAGGAGAGAATAAACTGAAGTGCAACGAGGAGAGAATAAACTGAACTGCAGCAAGGAGATAATAAACTGAACTGCGACAAGGAGATAATAAATCGAAGTACAGCAAGGAGAGAATAAACTGAAGTGCAGCGAGGAGAGAATAAACTGAACTGCAGCAAGGAGATAATAAACTGAACTGCAGCAAGGAGATAATAAATCGAAGTACAGCAAGGAGAGAATAAACTGAAGTGCAGCAAGGAGAGAATAAACTGAACTGCAGCAAGGAGATAATAAACTGAACTGCGACAAGGAGATAATACATCGAAGTGCAGCAAGGAGAGAATAAACTTAAATGCAGCAAGAAGAGAATAAACTTAACTGCAGCAAGGAGGGAATAAACTGAACTGCAGCAAGGGGATAATAAACTGAACTGCAGCAAGGAGAGAATAAACTTAAATGCAGCAAGGAGAGAATAAAATTAAATGCAGCAAGGAGAGAATAAACTGAACGGCAGCAAGGAGAGAATAAACTGAACTGCATCAAGGAGATAATAAACTGAATTGCAGCAAGGAGAGAATAAACTTAAATGCAGCAAGGAGATAATAAATCGAAGTGCAGCAAGGAGAGAATAAACTGAAGTGCAGCAAGAAGATAATAAATCGAAGTGCAGCAAGGAGAGAATAAACTTAAATGCAGCAAGGAGAGAATAAACTGAACTGCAACAAGGAGATAATAAATCGAAGTACAGCAAGGAGAGAATAAACTGAAGTGCAGCGAGGAGAGAATAAACTGAACTGCAGCAAGGAGATAAACTGAACTGCAACAAGGAGAGGATAAACTTAAATGCAACAATGAGAGAATAAACTGAACTTCAGCAAGGAGAGAATAAACTTAAATGCAACAATGAGAGAATAAACTGAACTTCAGCAAGGAGAGAATAAACTTAAATGCAACAATGAGAGAATAAACTGGACTGCAGCAAGGAGAGAATAAACTGAAGTGCAACAAGGAGAGAATAAAATGAAGCACTGCAAATAGAGAAAACACATTGCGCACTGCAAACAGACAAATTGGGCAATAATATTTCGTGGTTTGCTGGCAATATATTTTTTTGTTTAATTCGGCCTTGTTCTGGTGATATTTGAAACGGTAAAATATTTTTAAAACTGATAATATTTCTTACCTTTTCTTTTTCCAAGATGCAGCGATGGCCTTTAGAAAAATGTCTGTTGCAAAGTCTTTCTCTGTATACTTTTACACTTATACAAGAAACTTTAAGTTCTCTTTTGATATTTTCAAGTAATTTATGATATGTTGATGATTAAATTGTATTTGTTTAATTTTTTTTTCTTGATTAAAAAAAATAAAAAATAATTAAGAGAAATGTGACAATTTGTTTTAAATTGTATAAAAGTGAATTATAAGTGAATTCAGAGATTTAACAGCAGCCTTAGTTGAATGCAAACGTAACAATGAATACGTCAACTGTGGTCGCCTCATCAAATTTATAGGTACACAACGCAGAGCCCGCGCTCGCTGCGAGTTCAAACTTTGGCGAGAGAGCTGGAGAAAGAACGAGACTGTGGACGAGTAGCAGCCCTTTGGGGGATTTTATTTTCTTGAATGTGACGTTCTGTCTTCCTTGAGCGTACCGCTGTCTGGTGCACGTGTCTGGATTCAGGGACAAATAAAAGGGGAGGGTAGCTAACAAAGGAGGGTTGGGACTTAGTACGCACGTCACATAATTTGTCTTCATTCGAGTCTGGAAATTCCACTGCAAAGAAAAATGGTTGCGCTGCGTATTATGAATTTGTATTGTCATTTCAACCTCTTACATATTTTATCCCTTGTCTTATCGAGGTTTTCAAATTGTAAAAATGTGGGCTCTATGAAATGTAATGTATGTTTTTACAGTCACAGTAACTATGGTTGTATTCAGTTGAAGATGTTGTTAAGACAGTATAATGATAGAGGGCCTTAAAGATTGTCAATTGTTTCAGCTTAACAACTGAAAAGTAAATTGTGCATAATATGTCAATTGAAGATCGTGATCGTACCATGTGTGTGTGTGTGTATATATATATATATATATATATCGTTACTTAAAATGAAAGTATAATGATTGTTCACTCTTTGAATTTAAGAATTTGAACAGTTTTATTTTTACATAAATGATATATAATGGCTATGGCTTACCTCAACAATTACGGCCTGTTTGTATGTATTTATGCGTGTGCATCTTTGTTCGTCTTTATGAAAAATATCAATACTTTTTATTTAATACAAATTTTACAGAAGAGTACGCAGGATATTATAAAGGGAGAAAGAATACATTTGACTAGTTGTATATATGTATGTATGTAAGTATGTATGTATGTAAGTATGTATGTATGTATGTATGTATGTATGTATGTATGTATGTATGTATGTATGTATGTATGTATGTATGTATGTATGTATGTATGTATGTATGTATGTATGTATGTATGTATGTATGTTTGTATGTATGTATGTATATATGTATGTAAGTATGTATGTATGTATGTATGTATGTATGTATGTATGTATGTATGTATGTATGTATGTATGTATGTATGTATGTTGTGTATGTATGTATGTATGTATGTATGTATGTATGTATGTATGTATGTGTATGTGGGTATGTTTGTTTTTGTGTGTATGTGTGTATATGTATGTATGTAAGTATGTATGTATGCATGTATGTATGTATGTATGTATGTAAGAATATATGTATGTACGTATGTGTATGTATCTACGTATGTATGTATGTACGTATGTATGTATGAATGTATGTATGTATGCATGTATGTATATATGTATGTAAGTATTTATGTATGTATGTATGTATGTATGTATGTTGTGTATGTATGTATGTGTATGTGGGTATATTTGTTTGTGTGTGTATGTGTGTATATGTGTGTATGTATGTAAGTGTGTATATGGGTATGTTTATTTGTGTGTGTATGTGTGTATGTATGTATGTATGTATTTGTGTGTGTATATATGTATGCATGTAGGTCCATGTGTGCTGTGTCAGCAGGAGTTATGTGTAGATTAAAATATTTTAGGTTATGTAGAAAGAGAGAGAGTGAGAGAGAGAGATAGTGAGCTTAGATAGAGGGAAGTAAAGATAAAGATGGAAAAAGAGAGAGGGAAGTAAAGATAAAAAAGGAAAGAGAGAGAGCGAGAGAGAGAGAGAGAGAGAAAGAGAGAGAGAGAGAGAAAGAGGGCTATGCTTGTTTATTAAATTAAAAAAAAATATACGACTAACATAAATGTATATTTCTATCAATAACATCCGCTGTTTAGATGAGTTTGATATGTTGTATTCTCATATCTCTTCAGCCTTTCTGTATAATGGAATATATTGTAGCTTGCTTTGTGCATCTGTAATTTCATTGGAGTTTTGCAATGTTCATATCTCTATTTCATGAGCTTTGGATTATATTTATTCTCACTTTTAATTTAAATGTAGGTAATGGTTTACGTATGAAAAATGCGTTGGAAATACATCGGTCAATTGCTGAGAATGAATGAAGAAAGACGTACCCGTCAGGCTTTCATGGGGAAATCATCTGGTAAAGGAAAACAAGGTAGACAAAGAGAATAGCATCGCTAGGCAGAACAATTAATAGGGATGGCTCAACCATGGGGCTAAGAGACAACTAAGAACTACAAGAACTAGCAGTAGATTGTCAAACGTGGAGAACTGTGACTTTCGCCGAGTGGAATGGTTTACCTAAATAAAGTAAAAAAAGTAAAGTACCCCCGTCACGCCAAATGGCATATAGAGAATATGGTGTTAGTGATCATACATTTTACAGACCTTCAGCACATGATTTTTGGGGTAATATGGTCGGCATTACGGCCGTGCCGCTTTGTTTTCCCATTTAAAAAATCCGGTACCCATTTAAAGGCGGGTGAACAGTAGCCGTCGATTGGGATCGAACCCTATCTCTTGTCCTTTGTAGTCCAGTTCACTAACCACTGAACTATCGCGGCTCCCACTCTAACCTTAAGCTTAAGACGTATAGGAATACGCTTTACACACTCTCATTTTGTCATTAAACAAGGACATGTTTCATTTCACCCTCTCATTTTGTCATTAAACAAGGACATGTTTCATTTCATCCTCTCATTTTGTCATTAAACAAGGACATGTTTCATTTCATCCTCTCATTTTGTCATTAAACAAGGACATGTTTCATTTCACCCTCTCATATCTAAAACAAATTGAGCATTGTTGAACTCTAAAGTCCTGTCGGTCCGAAAAAAAAATGACGCATCTTGGAACTGACACCGGACCCTCCGATTAATAGACAGTGCAGTAACCACGTAGCTACAGTGATACCATTGATATAAAGCTGTTTTTACATTATCAATTACCGTATTTGGAAATAATGTATGTTGTATATGTATAACGAATAATGGTTATGTATATCCGTATATTGAAATAAAAATCCAGTCTCACAGGTCTGGGCGACTTCTTTGATCACGTGGCCTTTAACTGGACGGTCCTGTGTTAAACCCCTCCGACATAAACCTGCAATGGTAATAAGTGTTGTAAAGATAGTTTTTGTTTCAATGACCGTATTTTGTATAGAAAAACAATTTTGGGAATCTCTCTTTTTAGGAACATGGGTTGATAAAGGCTCTCTCTCATATTTTTTCTTTCTTTCTTTCTTTCTTTCTTTCTTTCTTTCTTTCTTTCTATCTTTCTTTCTTTCTTTCTTTCTTTCTTTCTTTCTTTCTTTCTTTCTTTCTTTCTTTCTTTCTATCTATCTTTCTGAAAGGAAATGAAATGGAATACTGCAGATGCGAGTGCGATGAGAATTACAAGAAATAGTAGAAGGACATTTTGAATAAATAAAAACCTATGTGGTGGTATCGTATTCTCGAAATAGAAGGTCACAAAACCGTTTTCCAAAAAAAAAAAAAAAAAAAGAATTAGGGCAAATAAAAATATAAGAATATTAAATACTAATATATAGAGACAGATTGACGGAAGAGTATTGAATTATAAAGTTTCATACGAATACGTATTTGTTTTTAACAATTTTATTAAGAGATTGTCTTTAATAACTGGGTGTAAAGATGGCGCCGTGTCTTGCAACACGCTGGGAAAATAGTTCTCCCTATAGTAGACGGTATTAAATGGTATTATGATGCGTACTGATAATGAGGACGCATGTTGTTACTAGACAGTCGGATTATATTCTTTAACGTATATAAAATATGTTCGTGATATATTGCTTAACAGTGAAGTTGAGAGAATTAATAATTGTGTATTTTTTCCCATAATTCCTTTGATCTTGTACACAGTGACATACATAAGTTCATGGAAGCAACTTAAGGCACATTTGATGAAGATCTACAATAAATTGGAACTTAGATCGTTGAAAATCAGCATTTGTGTTTGTGTTCTTGGCTGGAATATTATTATGTTATTACCAGAATGTGTGTATAAATATATATATAAAGTAAAGTGCCCCCGTCACGCCAAGTGACGTATAGGGAATATGGTGCTAGTGACCATAAATTTTACAAACCTTCGGCACATGATTTTTGGGGTAATGTGGTCGGCATTACGTCCGTGCCGCATTACTTTCCCAGAAAGAAAAATCCGGTACCCATTAAAGGCAGGGTGAACTGGGCCCTCGTCGGTTGGGATCGAACCCTACCTCTTGTCCTTTGTAGTCCAGTTCACTGACAACTGAGCTATCGCGGCTCCACGTGTGTGTATGTGTGTGTGTGTGTATATATATATATATATATTTAACAGTAATCTTGTTTATATTTTAGCGGTTATTTATATTATTAGCATGTTCTTAATCTTCTTTTTAGAGTTTATCCATTAAGTAGGTATGGTTAGGTTGCGTTGCTAGTTTGCGACATAGCCTTTCTGTCCGAACACACCCGTCTTTGGCATGGGTAGAATTTTGTTTAACAATTTTGCCTGGACTACGGCCGTTTGTGCCCTACTCTTCTGACTTTTAACTGCCAAGGGTTCTTAAACACATGCAAGTGCACCCGGGACCTCCTGTTATCCGCCGTTATTTGAGAAGGCTAGAAATTGGATCTCACTACTCAGAGACCAGGACAGCCACGAAGAAGCCACTGATTTGTAGTGAAAAATTCCCACTGGCTTTAGCGGGATTTGAACCGGGAACCTTCCTGTCCAGAAGCCTGCGCCTTACCTCTAGACCACGCAGTCCCCGTTATTAGTAGCAACATTGTATATCAGTTCCCATTATCTAATACACGGTGTCCGAAAAAGAATGTACCTTCTTCAGTAAATTATTGTCGGTACCTCTGATGTGATTTGAGGATCATTTTTATTCCAAAGTAAAAGTAACTAAAGAGCCCCCGTCACGCCAAGTGGCGTATAGGGAATCTGGTGTTAGTGACCATACATTTTACAGACCTTCAGCAACATGATTTTTGGGGTAATGTGGTCGGTATTATGCCACGTGCCGCTTTACTTTCCCATAAAAAAATCAGGTACCCATTTAAGGCTGGGTGAACCCGGAAGCCGACGGTTGGGATCGAACCCTACCTCTTGTCCTTTGTAGTCCAGTTCACTAACCACTGAGCTATCGTGGCTCCCTTTTATACCAAAGGTAGGGCACAATGGACTCCACAGTCACATATATGCAAAATTCAAGATCGGCATCATGTATAAGTTGTCAGGCCCCCCAGACTGCTGAACACATACTTCAAGACTGTACTGAATCTATATAGTCATCATCACCATCATGTGCCATACCGGTTGGCGTAGGCGTTCATGTCCTTCCACAATCTTCTATCTACATTGTATCGTATCAGTTCTGTTGTTGACTGTTTTCCAAGCCATGACACCAAGCTATCCAGTATTGTCTCTCTTTGTCGTCCGCGATCGTCCTTTCCTTTTATTTTGCCTGTTGTAACCAAGTATTCCAATTTTCCTCTTCTCATGATGTGCCCGAAAAATGTCGATTGTTTCTTTCTGATGTTTTTTTATGAGTTTCTTTTTTGTGTTGGCCTCTTTGAGAATTCCCTCATTGGTCTTTCTTGCTGTCCAGGGAACTTTCAACATTCTTCTGAGAAATCCCATCTCTGTGGCTTCTAATCGTCTTTTCACTTGTTTGTCTACCGTCCATGATTCGCTTCCATAGGTCAGAATTGGTTCTATATAGCACTGATGAGCTCTCTTTCTCATTTCTATTGACTTAGATTTGTTGGATAAGATATTTTTCATTTTCTGAAATGCTATTTTGGCCTAAGCTATTCTGCCTTTTATTTCTGTGGTTCATCTTTCGTCTGATGTTATCATTGTGCCCAAGTATTTGACGCGTTGCACTTATTTCAGATTTGTCCTGTTTATTTTTATGCTGCATGATAGTGATGCTTGTTTCTTTGATATGGCCATTAATTATGTTTTTGTACTATTCAGACGGAAACCTTTTTTGCTGCTTTCTTTTACAATTATGTCTATCACAGAGAATCGATATAGTGGACTGAGGAAAATCCGTTGGCGCATAGATACACTACAGACAAAACTATATGGACATCTGCGAGAATTACAAAAAACAGTAAGATTTATACAGGAACCGACACAGCATATATAGACAATACTTCAGGCGAACAAAAGATAGATAGCAAAGGTAATGTAATATATGTTTTTGACTTTGCCGCTGATATGGAAGATCGCCTTGTTGCTAAAGACAATCCTACCCCTAAAATCATAATTTTCAAGAAATTGCGACATGTCTGCACTGATCACAGTGCGAAGTTCATTGTCTTGTTCAATGAGTGTCTGCACAAGTTGGAGCTTGCAAGCCTTGAATTTCAGACGCTTATAAAGAACATCCTACCAATACTGAAGAGCGGGGTTATTCTAACTCTCAGCCCACCCATCGAACCGACTTCATGTGGCTGCGCTGGAAGCCTCGCAGAGCTATATTTTCCTCTTATTATTATACTTATTATACTCTTCCTCTGAACTTATTCGCTGATTATCGCCTAGGAGTTCACCTCTATAATAATATTAATTCATTATTATTTGTCTCCAGAGCTCTGTTCACTGTCTCCTCAGATTACGACGGTCGGCCAATACTTTTGCCTTTGCATAGGAAACCTGTTTGCTTGAGTTGTGTATGCTAACACTTAATGGAGTTCTTGTCAGTTGGAGGAATCCCAAATTGTCGTCGAAAGTTCCCTTGAACTGTGATAACACGGACGTTGTTTTTGCGTATTCTACACCATAATATAGCAGATTATATTTTTCTAACGTGTATAATTTTCTGTTCGTGATATATTGCTTAAGGCGGTGAATTCGAGTGAATTAATAACCGTATATTTTTATCCATAATTCCTCTGATCCTGTACACAATGACATGCATGAGCTAACGGAAGTAACAAAGCAGCTATAGCACAAAATCTTTCTATTGTTTTATGGGCACCATCATCATCATCAAGTGCCACCTCCGCATCCAAGGTTGCCTACCATGGAGCGTCATTCTGCTCTGTCTCTTGCTTTGATGGGGCAGGTTGTCTTAGGCTGGTTTGTCCATCTTTTGATATTACTCGTCCATGTTAGTCTTGGTCTGCCTCTGCCTCTTTTATAAGGTGACCATTCGTTCCGGATTGTCCGGGACAGTCCCGGAATTAGACATTTTTTGAACCTTTGTCCCGGATTAGCTGCCGTACCGGTTTTGTCCCGATTTTGGCATATTTTTTAGCTTTTGTCCCGGATTTGATAAAAAATAATTTGGGACACAAACGTTTACCAATTTTGCCATTTTGTATACGGCGTACATTTCTTCAATTAAAAAAAAATATAATTCCGTTGCTGTGTAGACAATTTTGTTTAATATCAAAACAGTAGAATGCGCTCCTAGTTTTAAATCTCGTATATATTCGTTGTGTTTTACTAACTTTCACTTTCACTTTCGCAAAAAATGGCACCGAAGCGTAATTGTAGTTTTAATCAAGATTTACAAAAGGAATACCCTTTTATAAAAAAGTCTACATCGTCATCAGACTTCACTGTAAGATGTAATATATGTTCATCCGGGTTTACTATTAACCATAGTGGACGTGGTGATATTAAGAGCCACATAAATAGTGATAAACATAAGAGAGGCGTCGCTACAACTGCATCAAGCTCGTCGTTGACAAATTTTTTTTCAAGCTGAACAGGTTGGTGACAAAGAAGAACAGTTAGCTGCTACAGAAGGTGCCTTTGCATATCATACAGTCATGCACAATCACACGTTTAGATCTATGGACTGCACATCAAAATTGCTTCACGTAACTTTAGAACCAAAATTTGCTTGTGCACGTACGAAAACAGAAGCTATTATTCGGAATGTGTTCACACCCCATGCTCTAAACGAGTTGAGATGTGACCTAGAAAACGTTACATTTATCTCCATACTGACAGATGCCTCCAACCACAAAGAAATCAAGATTTTTCCTTTGCTTGTCAGATACTTTGATCGCAATAAGGGACTGAAAGTTAAAATATTAGAGTTGAAGTCATTGCCGGGTGAAACATCTGATATAGTAAGTAGTTTTCTTATTGACTGTCTAACTGAAAATGGTTTAGAACTGAAAGTAGTTGGATTATGTGCAGACAACACAAATTCTAATTTTGGGGGAGCTGAAAGAAAAGGACAGAACAATGTTCTCACAAAACTGAAAGAAAACCTTGGACATAGTTTGATAGGTGTTGGGTGTGCTTGCCATATTTTCCACAACACTGTTCGAGCAGGTGCAGACGTATTGCCTGTTGATGTTGAAATGGCTATTGCAAAAATGTATCTGTACTTCAAATCATACACAGTTAGAGTTGAAAGTCTCAAGGAGTTTTGTCAGTTTGTCGACACAGACTTCCAGATGATTTTAGGTTATGCACAAACTAGGTGGCTTGCGCTCTTGCCTGCTGTTGAAAGTGTTCTTTACATGTTCCTGCCTCTAAAATCATATTTTCAATCTCAAGACAGATGCCCAGTTTTTATACAGGAATTCTTTGAAAACCCACTGTCTGAGGCATGGCTTATTTTGGTTCACAGTCAGGCATCCTCTTTCCACGAAGCAGTGCAGAAAGTAGAGGGACAGATGGTCACTGTATTTGAAGTCATTGACAACATCAATAGGTTGAAAGCTATCTTGGAGTCCAAGCTGGAAGACGGCTTCTTGCCATCAAGAGTTCAGATAATCCTTAAAAAGCTGGAAATGGAAGGATTTCCACGTGATGATGTGAAAAAGTTTAACGTCAGTGTTTCTTCATTTTATGAAACAGCTTTAAGTTATTTGAAGAAATGGGCTGCAAATAATTTTCAAAACCTAGAGTCTTACAGCTGGGTAATGCTGAACAGAACACCAAATTGGGAAGATATTGAGAAGTCTTCATCATTAGTGAGTCAAACAGTGCCTTCAGTCGACTTTCCAGAAAATGAAATGTATAACGAATATGTCTACATGAAACAGTTCGTTACTTCACAAAAAATTAGTGAGTGGAGTCTTAATAAAACATTACCAGGGCAGCGTTGGGTTGATCTAGCTTCCCACTTCAGAAACAATCATGTGCCCGTTTCACATATTCTGAAGTTGGCAGAGTTCTTGTTGTGTCTACCTGGAACAAATGCTGCAACAGAACGAGTGTTTTCTCTGATGAACAGTTTGTGGACAAATGATAAAACACAACTAGGTGTTGAAACTTTAAAAGCCATGTTGATCACCAAAGTGAACTATGAGGGAACATGTGTCGAATTTTATAAGATGCTGCATACAAAGAAGGACATTTTACAGAAAATTCACTCATCTGAAAAGTACAGCATCTCTGTTTCACCTTCAATTTAAGTGAGTATCACTGTTTTTTTGTTATCTCCTGATTATCCTGATAGCGTATTGTAGGTCTATATTATTAGATGTTTTAAAATGTATGTATTATTCACTTGAAAATGACAGCAAGAAGAAATGTAATTTTATTGGTGGAAAATTGAAGTAAAATTATTCCGTCCCGGAATGGGATTTCAAAAATATGGTCACCTTACTCTTTTACCTTGTATTTTCCCCCCCAGGATGACTAGTAGGCTGTTGTGTCTTTTAACATGGCCCAAAAATGGCATTTGTCTTGTTTGAATTGTGTTTAGTAGTTCTCTTTTCACTTTTGGTTGTTTTAAGACTTCATCGTTTGTTTTCTTTTCCTTCCATCCAATTCTGCCTATTCTTCTATATTTCCACATTTCAAAGGTTTTATTGTGGGCACCATCTTTGAAAATATAAGTGTATGCGTACGGCTGGTGTTTCAACGGTGCTCCTAACAAAGTAACCACTTTTCGCTGGCTGAAAAGCCGGTGTACGGTGTTTGAAACTCGCGATTGATAGAAATGAATTTTTTCTATATTTTTCTATGAAATAAAAATCCCGAGTCTCACACGTCGTGGCGGCTGCTTTGACCATCATCATCATCATCATCATCATCATCATCGAGTGCCGTCTCCGCAACGGAGGTTGGCTACCATGGATCGCCATTCCACTCTATTTCTTGCTTTGATGGTGCAGGTTGCCATAGATTGACTTGTCCATCTTTTGATGTTACTCGTCCATGTTAATCATGGTCTGCCTCTGCTTCTTTTATCTTGTATTTTCCCTTCCAATATTACTTTGAGTAGGCTGTTGTGTCTTTTAACGTGTCCCAAAAATTTCATTTGTTTTGTCTTAATTGTATTTAGTAGTTCTCTTTTCATTTTTAGTTGTTTTAAAACTTCATCGTTTGTTTTCTTTTCTTTCCATCCAATTCTACCTATTCTTCTGTAAATCCACACTTCAAAGGCTTCAATTTTCTGTTCTATTTTCTTGTCTGATGTCCATGTTTCTGCACCATACAGGAATATTGAGAAAATGTAACATTTTGCTATTCTTAGCTTCAGTCCTTCTGTTATTTGTTTTGTTGTTAGTATATTTTTCATGGCATCAAAGTTACTTTTTGCCATACCTATTCTTTTGTTTATTTCAATGTTACATTTTCCATCTTTGGTTACAGTATGTCCAAGGTAGTTCTAGCTCTGAACTGTCTCCATATGTATTCCTTCAACTGTGATATTTATTTGTACGTCTTGAGAATTTTTTTTGTTTATGATCATAGTTTTAGTCTTTTTGATATTCATATCTAGTCCATATTTTTTTTGTTATGTTTATTTCATTCAGTAATTGTTGTAGATCTTTATGATTTTCTGCTAGTAGAACAGTATCATCAGCATATCTTAGGTTATTGATTATCTTTCCATTAATGTTTAGGCCTGGCATCTCTGAGATGTTTTTAAAGATTTGCTTAGTGTATAGATTGAACAAGCTTAGTGATAGGATGCATCCTTGTCTTACTCCTCTTTTTATTTCCATGGGTGTAGAGTTCTCCTTGTTATGTTTTATTGTTGCTGTTTGCTCCCGGTACAAATTACATATTAGTCGTATGTCTGTGTCGTCTAGATTTATATCTTTTAGGCAGTCTACAAGTTGCTTTGACCAAGCGGCCTTTATCCCTCTGGTTCTATCGGAAGCCCTTCGACATACACCAGCAATGGTATAGATAGTTTCGTACAATGTCTTTGCACACACTAGTCATCTGGAAAAAAATATAAAAGGGTCATTCTTTATCGGGCACTGTAAATTCGTTACTACAAAAACGTTGTATCTATTTTTACCTGTGATGCAAGACTTGCTAACTGTTGTAACATTATATGTTATCACTCAATAGTAGGTATGTGTTTACACCTTGGACGTAACATCTGTCAGCGGTAGAGACACTGCTTTGCCTCTCTCTCTTTTACCTTTTAGCTCCTGGTGGAGCATAGGTCTTCAACAAACACTTTCCAAGTCGTTCTGTTTTTTGCCATTCTTTTAAGATCATTCCATGTCTTCCCCATCATCTTCATCTCTGCTTCTATCTGTCTTCTCCAAGAATTCCTTGGTCTTCCTCTTTGTCTTTTCCCCTGGGGATTCCAAAAAAGGGCCTGTTGTGTAATACTCTCAGTTGGCTTCCGTAGTGTGTGTCCTATCCATCGCCATCGTCTTCGCTGTATCTCTTTATCCACTGGTATTTGACCGGTACATTTCCATAATTCCACGTTAGTGACTTTGTCCTGCCATTTCCATCCCTTTATTCTGCGCAAGCATCCATTAATGAAAGTCTGTACTTTCGTGATTGTCAATTTTGTCATTCTCCATGTTTCACAGCCATATAATAGGACCGACTTAACATTTGAGTTGAAAATTTTTATTTTTGTATTTAGCCTAATTTCTTTGGATTTCCATATGTTTCCCAGTGCAATGAAAGCTCCTCTTGCTTTTGATATCCTTATTTTGGTATCATTTTCTGTTCCTCCCTCTTTATCTATATTACTGCCCAGATATATATAAGATTGTACGTCTAGTAGAGGTATTTCTCCTAGTTTTATATGGTTATTGCCAACTGCATTAATTCTCATAATATTGGTCTTATCTCTATTAATCTTTAGTCCTAGCTGTTGTGATCTCTCATCTAATATACTCATTTTATCCTGCATCTGTTGATGGCTGTGTGATAGGAGAGCTATGTCATCAGCAAAGTCTAAATCATCAAGTTGTTTGGTCAGTGACCACTGGATCCCATTTCTGTTGTTTTGAGTTATTTTCATAATCCAATCTATGGCCAGTAGAAAGAGAAATGGAGACAGGAGGCATCCTTGCCTTACTCCTGTTCTTATTTCAAATGCTTCTGTAAGCTGTCCTTCATGCACCACACTACATTTTGTTCCTTCATACATTGTTTTTATCAGGTTAATAAACTTTATGGGGATTCCGTAATGACTCAGCAACTTCCAAAGCATTCTTCTGTCTAAACTATCAAATGCCTTTTCGTAATCTATGAATCCAATATATAGTGGGGATTTTAGTTCTAAACTTTGTTCAACTATTATACGTAGGGTAGTTATTTGATCAGCACATGATCTGTTCTTCATAAAACCTGCTTGTTCATCTCTCAAGTGTTTCTCTATAGCCTCTTTTAGTCTCTCCAGAATGATTCTGCCTAATATTTTTCCTGGCACTGATAGTAGCATAATTCCCCTATAATTTGTGCACTCCTGTAAACTTCCTTTCTTTGGTAGTTTGATCATATAACCTTCTCTCCAGTCTTTAGGTATTTCTTCCCTCTCCCAAATTTTATCCAATAGATCCTGTAACATCTTGGTAGAGGTGTTAATATCTGCTTTGATGGCTTCCGAAGGAATTTCATCTGGTCCTGTGGCTTTACCATCTTTTAATAATTTGATGCTAGTAGAACAGTATCATCAGCATATCTTAGGTTATTGATTATCTTTCCATTAATGTTTAGGCCTGGCATCTCTGAGATGTTTTTAAAGATTTGCTTAGTGTATAGATTGAACAAGCTTAGTGATAGGATGCATCCTTGTCTTACTCCTCTTTTTATTTCCATGGGTGTAGAGTTCTCCTTGTTATGTTTTATTGTTGCTGTTTGCTCCCGGTACAAATTACATATTAGTCGTATGTCTGTGTCGTCTAGATTTATATCTTTTAGGCAGTCTACAAGTTGCTTTGACCAAGCGGCCTTTATCCCTCTGGTTCTATCGGAAGCCCTTCGACATACACCAGCAATGGTATAGATAGTTTCGTACAATGTCTTTGCACACACTAGTCATCTGGAAAAAAATATAAAAGGGTCATTCTTTATCGGGCACTGTAAATTCGTTACTACAAAAACGTTGTATCTATTTTTACCTGTGATGCAAGACTTGCTAACTGTTGTAACATTATATGTTATCACTCAATAGTAGGTATGTGTTTACACCTTGGACGTAACATCTGTCAGCGGTAGAGACACTGCTTTGCCTGGGAATCAGATAATGTTATGTTTCTATTATTTTGTAGTTACTTTTGTGCAGCCTAATTTCTGTATTTAGAACTCATTTTAATTTCTGTGTTTTCTTTCGATGTTTAATATATTATGTTCATTTAGATTTAGAATTTTGCTTTGATTTTAAGTTGTTCTAATTAAAATGTTGATTCTATCATTATTCAAATGTTTTTGCTAAATTGCTGTTTTCATTGTTATACTTGTTTATTTTTATATTTTATTATATATGAAGAGAAGCGAAGAGAGCCATAACTAATGTAAAGACAGATCTTGGAAAGGTTCTGGCAAAAGCAACATACAAAGAATTAGACAACAAAGTGAAAAGTTCGGCAAGAAGAGATACAAGGGCTTATATAGACAACTTGGCAGAGAAAGCAGAGACAGCTGCAATTACAGGAGACAGCAGAACTCTCTATACTGTACAAAAGATGCTGACAAACACCTATACATCCAGTGGAACACCAATTCTAGACAAATCTGGATTAATGCTAACAACAAGCGCAGACATAAAAGCCCGTTGGGCGGAACACTTCAAAGAAATTCTTAACCGTCCACTACCTCACAGTTTAATAGATTTTGAAGCTGAAACACCAGCAGCAGAATTAGATGTAAATTTAGATGACTTCACCTTGAGTGAAATAGAAACCACCTTAAAGCTAATGACCAATAACAAGGCTGCTGGAGAGGATAAGTTAACAGCTGAGATCCTCAAGGCAATTGATAGCCATAATTTAATACATCTCCAAAAAATGTTCAACATCATTTGGAAAACAGAGAAGACGCCTCATAAATGGAAAAAAGGAATCATTGTTAAGATCCCAAAAAAGGGCAATCTTAGAGATTGTAACAACTGGAGAGGCGTGACACTTTTGTCAGTTGCCTCAAAGTTATTCTGTAAAATCATCCTAAATAGAATAAAGGATTCAATAGATACAGTAATGCGTGAAGAACAGGCTGGGTTTAGAAAAGGGAGAAGCTGTCTTGACCACATTTTCACTCTACGACTTATATTGGAGGAACACATTGAAAAGCAAAAACCTTTTGTACTTAACTTCATCGACTTCAAAAAAGCATTTGATAGTATTCATAGAGATTTTTTGTGGAAAATTCTGAAGCAATATGGCTTACCATCAAAAATCATAAATATTATCAAAGACATGTATGATGGTTACACATGTGCAGTTCGAACAGAGGAAGGACTGAGCGAATGTTTCCCAATAGAAACTGGGGTTAAACAAGGATGTATTTTATCGCCCTTGTTATTTGGAATTGTTATGGACTTCATAATGAAGAAATGCTGCACTGGTAATAAAGGCATCGAATGGATACAAGGAGACCATTTGGAGGACCTCGACTTTGCTGATGACATAGTTCTCATCAGCAGTCAGATAAAAACGATGCAGGAAAACACAAATGAACTATCATCAATAGCCAGCAAAATTGGGCTTGAGGTCAATCATGAAAAGACTAAAGTCATGAAAAGTTTAATTCCAACAAGTGACAAAATATACATGGAAAACAAACCAGTGGAAGAGATCGATCACTTTATCTATCTTGGAAGTCACATTGATCGAGAAGGGGATACGAGCAAAGAAATTAGAATCAGACTGGCTAAAGCAGCAATGTCTTTCAGAAGCCTTGAAAAGTTGTGGAAATCAAAACTCATTAGCACAAACACAAAACTTAGGCTATTCAAATCAAATGTACTATCAACCCTTACGTATGCGTGTGAAAGCTGGAAAACAACAAGAGATATAGAAACAAAGTTGAACGCATTCGAAAATAAATGTCTAAGGAAAATACTTGGTATAGAATGGAACGAATTCAAAACAAACGAGGAAATTAGAGAAATCGCCAATCAACCACTAATATCTTCAGTAATAAAGAAAAGACGATGGTCATACGTTGGACATGTGATGAGAAGAGATAATAATCGAATAGCAAAGCAAGCCCTCATATGGGAAACAACAGGTAAAAGAAAAAGAGGAAGACCCAGGGAGACACTGAGAAGAACATTGATGAGAGAGGCAAGAGCAGCAGGAATCGGCTCCCTCAATGAGATAGAACTGCTTGCACAGAACAGAGACAGATGGCGAGATTTGATAAAATATCTTTAAAAGAAAACTGCTAGAACAAAAATTCATATAGGAGAAGGTGTATCTTGGTCTACGCCCTATGGGCCGGTTACGGCTCGAAAGGTCAATAGAAATATGCAGTTTGGTTAATTTCCCCTTTGTGGTTGATTTTTCATTTGTGGTTAATTTCCCTTTTGTTGTTAATTCCCCTTTTTTGGATAATTTCTCCTGTGTGGTTAATTCCCCTTTGTGGATAATTTCTCCTGTGTGGTTAATTCCCCTTTGTGGTTAATTCCCCTTTGTTTTCTATTTGTTTTTTTGTGTGTGTTGCTATTATGGGTTTCTTGGTGTGATGAATTTATTACTGTTTAATTTGATTTATTTAATAGACTGTATTAATTTGTTTTGTCTTTTTTCTCTTTCATAATTTTATAGTTAGTTTACTTTGTGACTTCGTTTATTTTTAGTTTCTCATTAACATTACACAAAATAATCTAATGAAAAATAATAATATTATACAAAATAATCTAATGAAAAATAAATAATATTATACAAAATAATCTATTTTGTAATAAATCTGCGCTTAGAAAAGAGACATTTACTCGTTCTACTTAATAATTCAATTGTCATGAATGTAAACAAAAAATCTGCAATAAATCTCTTAATCTGCTAAAGCCACTCATGGTTTCTGTTGCAGTTCAGTCCAAAATTCTGAGTAATGTGAGACTTACTTACTTTCCCATTCTTTAACTTTCAAATTCGGTGATATATTGGTGGTTTGTGAGAGAAAGTGGGAAAATTTGTGTGGATGAAAAAAACCACTTTCTTTAAGACACAAATCACGCAGCGTTAAATGTGTCAAATTATATGTTTTTTTTTTTTTATAGATGTTCAGCAGAGGTGTGTTTCAGAGTGATCCATACAAAGGATTTAATCCGAAGATGGATTATCATCAAGTACCATGCCTGCTGATGTAGGTGATCACGTCTCTCCACAACTCTCGAACGCGATCGTTATTTTTCATGCCTGTTGTTGACCTTCTACCAAGCCTTTCTCTTAAACTGTCTGGTATCTTTTCTCTTTGCTTCCCTCTATCTCTTCGTCCCTCAATTTTCCCAGTTGTTACAATATATTCCAGCTCTTCCCTTCTCATTACATGACCAAAAAATGATGATTGTTTCTTCTTAATATTGGAAATTAACTCTCCTTTTTTGCATTTGCCTATCTTCAGAAGGTTTCCACTACTCTTCTTAGCTGTCTATGGTATTCTCAACATTCTTCTATAATACCACATTGATATAGCCTCCAAAGATTGTATCCTCTGTTGTCCTTTTGTCCATGATTCACATTCAATGCTGGTTCTACATAACATTTAAGAACTCTTTTCCTTGTTTCTATTGTCAAAAATGGATTTCACAGTATCTTCCTCATTTTTTGGAAAGCTGCATTTGTCCTAGCCATTGTGCATCTCACCTCTTTTGTACATCTACAATCTGAGGTTAACATTGTTCCCAAATATTTAAATTCATTTACCTGTTTCAATATTGTTTCACCTATCTATATTGTGGATTGCGGTGATGTGTTTTTCTTTGTTGCTACCATTACTTCTGTCTATTTACAAATGAGGCTGAGTCTTTTATTTTTGATTTCTTTCAATATAATGTCTACCATTTCTTGTAACTCATTTTCACTCTTAAGACTGCATCGTTAGCATACCTGAGGTTATTATATTATGATCCCCATTTGTTATTTCTGGTTAGTCCCTTATGGATTTTAAAATAATCTCACTATACATATTAAGTAAATCTGGTGACATCACACAACCTTGTCTAACACTTTGTTTTATCTGTCAAAACATTCCCATTTGATTTCCAGTTTTTATGGCGCTGTTTGTTACCAGTACATGTTCTTTATTATTCTTAGATCTTTGCTGTCTACGTTTCTGAATTTTACAATGTTGATTATTTCTTGGTGGCTATTGTTGAGTGTCAATATTGGTGATTATTACCAATTGCCAATATTGGTGTTTATTACTTTGTCAAATCCTGTGGTATAATCTATAGATCATAGGTATAGATCTGTTTTCACCTCTAAGGCTCTTTTTACTAAAGATCTTATGATGTATACGGCGTTGTTCATACCTTTACCTCCAACAAAACCATCCTGTTCATCACTAATTTCTAGACTGATTTTGTTTTGCACTCTTCGCCTGATGGTTCTTAGTAATATCTTAATCATGTGACTCATAAGGCTTATTGTACGATTGCCATCGCATTCATTTGTAGACGATTTCTTTATTATGCTGATGAATATCGATTTTTTGGTGTCATCTGGTATATATCTGCTGTTGTAGGTCATTCAATATTTTTGTTATAATTTGTGTTCCGAAATCACCCATGGCTTCTTTAGTTATATTATCTGGTCAGTGAGCTTTTTTCTGCTTTCATCTTGCTCAAAGCATTTTCCACTCCTCCTTTGAGTATTACTTTGAGTATTTCTGGTCCTTCCCTATAATCCTTAATATTTACTTCTGTTCGTTCATCATGATAACGATCTTTAATGTATTCCGTCCATCGTTCCCTTATGCTTTCTTGTTCAATCAACAATCCGAAGAATAGAAAATAAAATTGAGTAACCATTTCTTGATGTTGGAGATAAGGGAAACAAGAAAGTTTCTTGATGTTATGTGCATGTGAAAGTGAATCATGGATAACTGAATAATAGACATTGTCGGAGGTCACAGAGAAGTCTCTTGTGAGAAGTGAATGTTATGAATTACCTGAACAGCTATAATGTGTAACGGTGATGTTCTGTAAGAGATTACAAGCAAAGGAAAGTCGAACAAAAAATGATATCAGAGTATGAGGTAAAATTTGATGCAACTTGAAAATGAAGTAATTTCGGATGTAGTCGAATTGCAAGAGAAGAAGGAAAGCGCGATTTCAGCGTTACTAAGCGTAAATCTGAGATTATGATAACACGAAGGCAATTGTGACTTTCTCGAATGCGAGTCTTACTTTATTTCCTGTCCTCACATCTGTTGACGTTTAAGATTGAGGGCAATGCTCTGTAGTTTGTCTAAAGCACGATGCGCATCATGATATCCACTATTGTATTCAATGGTTTCTTTTTCAGGTCTGCTTTACTCTCGCCACTGTTTTCCTCTGACTTCTTTTGCTGAACTAGTGGAACAAAAAGCGACCGTTTAAAAGATCCAGAAAGTCGTGTTGAAAAATTGTCGCAAAAATTTACAACCAAACATAGAAAAAACGTGTACAAAATGTTGCAATGGTCATAAAGACAGACGAGGAAACACATAGAATTAAAAAGAATAATGATGTGAGAAGATAGAACTCTCCAGAAAACAATCGGTATTTCAAGTATTTACATTGTGTTGCAATATACACGGGCAGTGACGAGAACTGAACATCAATGGTATTACGCATTTATGCATTGATGATCCTCTTAAAGATGCATGCTAAGATCATATAAAGTAATTCTATAATGACACGCAGGGGAAAACTTATTACGCACTGCCATGACCAATCCCTAAAGTAATTCTCTTGCTGCAATAGAATAAACAGTTTAAATTACCCATACTCGTAAATTGTGCATTGATTCTCTTGAAATTGTTGTTTATTTGTTGACATAGGTAGCCAGCAATGACAGCTGTGTAGGAGTTCGAAGTATCGAGGAGGTTAGGCTGCTCACCTCATGTTTTTTCTCAGAAATCTCTGATTTCATGGAATTCCAGGAAACAGAGTTGCTGTCGTCTACAGATTAAGAGGATCAGTGCTGACTTCCGATATGAATTTTTTTTTTTCGGATCAAGACGACCTCAAGGTTTATCCAAACTTTGAAACTGGGCACTTCAAATTTTTTCTGATAAAAAAATATCGGCTTGCTTTATAGTTAGTCGGAGGCCTCGGGATCACTGCAAACGAATTACAATCGCTAATTACTCGACCGCCCGTGCCAGTGGAATCATCCGAATTAACATCAAATGTCAGCTGCAGTCCCCATTATAGCAGCAACATTAAAACACGCCAAAAGACATAAGGCCAAGCGGCTCCAAAAGTAAACGCAGCTGAATTGTCTTTCGTCATACGATATTATCACTCATCGTAGGTAATCGGAATATGCAAACACGATCCGGATGAAAACCACAGCTCACTGTACACAGAGCATTAAACTCAGTAACTCCGGCAGCAAACCGGACTTGGAATATGAGGAAACTGCAGCAAGGAACACTTTTCAGATACAGCCTCAACAATTCCTGTCGCCAAACCGCCACATTAACCAGAATTCGTGATACCGACCACAGCACCCATAAAAGCACTGATGATCATTGAAATATATGAACACTAATACCACAACTCTCAAATACACCACTAGGTGTGCGCGAACCATTACAATTTACATACTGATATACAGTTATGGAGTTCTTATAAGTCTATTTCAATATGTTATCTTGGCTTTACAAGAGTATCATGACCCAGTTTACACGATATCAGCATTACCGGCAAGGATATCTCTAACATTATAGAACACGTAACATTCAGATAATGTCTGTTTCGTGAAAAGATTCAACAAACTATTGGAAGTGCATGATATTTTAACTACTGTGAAGACAAAATGAAAGGGTCTAACTAGTATCTCGATCATGTCTCCTAGCAACATTCTGCAAGGGGAGAGAAGGAGAGGTAGGCACTGAAAGAGAAGGGAAGATAACACCAAAGAATGGACAGTTCTCTATATCGTAGCTTCCCAAAGAATAACTGAAGAGAGGTAGAAATGGAGAAGGTTGTCGAAGTCTGTCAGTGTTACGCAACAACGACACAAACAGTTATGGGATGTCGAGGAAGAGAAGAGAAAGAGAGACCATGTTAAAGATGATACATTTCGAAGTATCGTTCGGATAGCAACATGCATCCATCTCTTTTTGACTTGCAACTATGTTGGATTAATCTATATGTCCAATGTGACTTTTTTCGCTTACGTTTTTGCGTCTTAGGCATTCTGTCTCATTTATATTGAGACTAAAAGAATCGAAACAGAACTCTCCCATAAATCTGAAAGTTTTTATAGAAATGAAACGAAAACGTTTAAGAACGATCCCGAAATCGCCTTAGTTGGCATTCGATTATTGTTTGTGTGTTGAACATAACAGAAAAGAATACTAAAAATATGAATGATGATCACTCCACGTGGCGTATAGACAACACGGTGTTTTTGGCCTATATGTATTTGACCATTAGCAGATGCATGCGTAAAGTGGTCAATATTACGTCAGTGCCGTCCAAGCAATATATATCGCTCACATTTAGAGATCCAGACATGAATGACGAGACATACAGCGAGTCCCGTTTCTGTAGCACGAGAAGGATGGCAATGATGATATCTCATCTGAGATTTGGTGAACCTAGAAACTGTAAATTTAGCTCGAACCAAGCCTGACTGCTTCTTCTTCTTCTTCTTCATCATCATCATCTTCTTCTTTTTTTTTTCTTCTTCTTCTTGCTTTCAGCTCTCTGTGGGCATAGGTCTTCAACAAATACTTTTCAAGCCGTTCTGTTTCTTGTCATTTTTTAAAGATTATTCCATTTAGACGGTTTTGTTCACTTTCTGTGAGGTTTCGTCATATGTCTTTTGGCGTGTGCTGAGACTGCTGTGATGGGGACTACAGCAGCCTTTCTTTGTTTGGGAGATGAGATAGTAATTCGGATAATATCACTGGCACGGGCGGTTGAGCAATTATGTATTTTAATTCGTTTGCGGTGATACCGGGGCCTTCCATAACAATAACTATTCCATGTCTTCCCCATCATCTTCATCTCAGCTTTCATCTGTCTTCTTCAATAATATTTTGGTCTTCCTCCTTGTCTTTTTCATTGGGGATACCAAAAAGGACTTGTTATGTAATACTCGCAGTTGGCTTCCGCAGTGTGTGTAGTATCCAGCGCCATCGACTTCACTGTATCTCTTTATCCACTGGTATTTGACTGGTACATTTCCATAATCCTATGTTAGTGATTTTGTCCTGCAATTTCAATCCGTTTGTTCTGCGCAAGCATCTATTAATGAAGGTCTATATCTTCATGATTGTCATTTTAGTTGTTCTCCATATTTCACAGCAATATAATAGGACTGACTTGACATTGGAGTTGAACATTTTTATTTTTGTATTTAACCTAATTTCTTTGGACTTCCATATGTTTCCTAGTGCAACAAAAGTTCCTCTAGCTTTTGGTATCCTTATTTTAGTGTCATTTTCTGTTCCCCCCTCTTTATCTATATTACTGCCCAGATATATGTAAGATTGTACGTTTAGCAGAGGTCTGATTTAACATTGGAGTGAACCAGAACTCCTCATTAAACAAGTAGACTAACAACTACTCTACCGCAGACGTTTGCTGTTGATATTTTTATTAGTTGTGATTTAATGTCACGTGGTCGAAGCGAGCTGTTAGCTATTAGACCGAAACAATTTGTGTGAGTGGCAATAGTTTTAGCGATGTCACGTGTTCTGCTGGATGAGTTAGAGCTTGTACCTTCTAGACGCACTGCGATACTTGATCTTCTATTCTAGATCTTCTATACTAGATCTTCTATACTAGATCTTCTATTCTAGATCTTCTATACTAGATCTTTTATACTAGATCTTCTATACTAGATCTTCTATACTAGATCTTCTATTCTAGATCTTCTATTCTAGATCTTCTATACTAGATCTTCTATACTAGATCTTCTATTCTAGATCTTCTATACTAGATCTTCTATACTAGATCTTCTATACTAGATCTTCTATTCTAGATCTTCTATACTAGATCTTCTATTCTAGATCTTCTATACTTGATCTTCTATTCTAGATCTTCTATTCTAGATCTTCTATTCTAAATCTTCTATTCTAGATTTGATTTTCTATACTAGATCTTCTATACTTGATCTTCTATTCTAGATCTTCTATTCTAGATCTTCTATATTTGATCTTCTATTCTAGATCTTCTATTCTAGATCTTCTTTTCTAGATCTTCTATACTTGATCTTCTATTCTAGATCTTCTATACTAGATCTTCTATACTAGATCTTCTATACTTGATCGTCTATTCTAGATCTTCTATTCTAGATCTTCTATTCTAGATCTTCTATACTAGATCTTCTATACTTGATCTTCTATTCTAGATCTTCTATTCTAGATCTTCTATTCTAGATCTTCTATTCTAGATCTTCTATACTAGATCTTCTATACTTGATCTTCTATTCAAGATCTTCTATTCTAGATCTTCTATTCAAGATCTTCTATTCTAGATCTTCTATACTAGATCTTCTATACTAGATCTTCTATACTTGATCTTCTATTCTAGATCTTCTATACTAGATCTTCTATTCTAGATCTTCTATTCTAGATCTTCTATACTAGATCTTATTTTCTAGATCTTCTATTCTAGATCTTCTATTCCAGATCTTCTATACTTGATCTTCTATTCTAGATCTTCTATACTAGATCTTCTATTCTAGATCTTCTATACTAGATCTTCTATTCTAGATCTTCTATTCTAGATCTTCTATTCTAGATCTTCTATTCTAGATCTTCTATACTAGATCTTCTATTCTAGATCTTCTATACTAGATCTTCTATTCTAGATCTTCTATACTAGATCTTCTATTCTAGATCTTCTATTCTAGATCTTCTATTCTAGATCTTCTATAGTAAAATATCTCGTCACTGAGGGAACAACAAATATCCCACCTCGGTAGCCTCGTTCTGAAGCAACCGTTATAACAAAACCAAACTGTGTGGTGGACTGAGGGCGGGTAAAGTTTGTTCAGGATAAACAACGTAAGCTTCCATAAAGCTTTAAATAGACAATATGAGAGAGGGAACTTTAACAACCCTTTGGTTAGCGCTCTAGTGTGGCGATAAAGTGAATATGTGTTCAATTCTAGCTTGACCCTCCTTAACTACCCAGCTACAAAAAAACGGATCTTCAGCTGAATGTGTTAGGAGAAGCTAGTACAAGATAGTACATGTATTGGCCTCTCCTCACTTTCAAGCAAGGCTATAGTCCGTTCAGATTCGTTTGCCTACACATTAATTTATTTTTTTCAAAAACTTATTGTTCATTTGCATTGATCTTTTGAAGTTAGGTTTAGAATACTAATGTCGCTATAAAAATATTTTTTTTATTAAAGAAATGTGATCCAGTTTCAAAGATGCCTTATTTAGCCTATATTAAAAAAAAGTTAATCGATATTATAAACACCGGCGGGATTATGTAGATGCTTACATCTCACAGCTGATTCTTTAACATATAGGCATGACCTTCACGGCTGAATGCGCACCGTCCTAAAATAGTTATGTTTCCACTATAAATTTTTATAAAGAAATGTTACATATGAAATTTCCCGTTTAGCACAAAATGACATTTTAGCCGAAACCGGAAATTATGTGACGTCAAAATCACGGCCGTAGACTCGAGTTCGAGTCATAATTCAGAGACAAATCTCAATATTTACAGAAAGGAGGCGGCACTATCCATATTATCTTCTGCAAGTCTATGTGAGAATGAATATAAAGGCAAAATATTTTACTGAGCATAACATTGCTATAAAGATTTATCAATACTTCTGCAGAGAGCGTAAAAAGGGACATCTTTATTGTTCTTTATCAAACCCTGAGAAGAGAACAATGCATATTTTAGGTTTGTGTAAACGTTCATTTGATCGAATAGTTAAAGGAAGCGGATATTTATTGCCAACAAATGCAAGAAAGCAAGGAAGGAAAGAAACGTTAGCCAGTTTTGATACGGACCTAGTAAAAAGAGAAATCTGTCGAATGTTTGATATAAACGAAGAAGTGACACTTAGAAAGTTGAAGCTTTGGCTGAAAACTAACAACGACATTGAAATATCAAAAACTTCATTATGGAAAATATTAAGATGTGCAGGCTTCACCTTTAGAAAGTATGCTGGTGGAAAAAAAAACATTATTTGTGAGAAGCCACATCTAGTAGCTCTTAGAAGCAAGTATTTACGTGAAGTGAAGGAAATGCGCGAAAATGATTATGATATTGTTTATTTAGATGAAACTTGGATCAACGCTCATCATACAAATGAAAAGGAATGGCAGTTAGCAGATGGAAGTATTAAAAGATCAGTACCAAGCAGTAAAGGGCAACGTTTGATAGTTGCACATACAGGTAGCAGACATAATGGGTTGTTGCAGAATGCTCATCTCGTTTTCATTTCAAAATCCATAGACAATAGAGACTACCACTCCGAAATGAATGGGCACATATTTAAAGACTGGATCGAGAAAAGTATCCTTCCAATATTAGATCGACCTTCTTGTCTGATAATGGACAATGCTTCATACCATAACGTAGTTAACGTAGAAGATAGAATCCCAACATCATCAAGTACAAAAGATGCAATCAAAACGTGGCTCATAAAAGAACACATACAAGTTAACGACAGCTACTTGAAACCCGAATTGCTTAGCCTTGTAAAACAGACACAACGTACAAAGATATTTAAAATAGACAAGTTAATTCAAGAACATGGCCATAGATGTTTGAGACTACCTCCATATCATGCACACTTAAATCCTATAGAACTAGTTTGGGCAAAAGTTAAAGGACACGTAGCATATACAAATAAAACTTTCAAATTATGCGATGTTGAGACACTTACAAATCAGGCTCTATCAAATATAAATAAAGACTACTGGGTAAAATGTGAGGATCATGTGTTACGACAAGAAGAGGAATATTGGAAAAAGGATGGTTTGTTGTTTGTTCAGCCGAAAGCAGTAATCGACCTATTTGACTCGTCTGATTCTGAATGATCATTACTCTGATTAACTCTACAGATAAATAGTTTGATTTGCAAAATTTCCTAGTTGATTTGTTAAACAGTTTATTGTTCAAGACCACCCAAGCAATCAAAAATATGTTATAAGCAAACCAACAACCATTACTTTGAATGGAAGCCTGCTTGAGTCAGTACAGAAGTTCAGCTATCTTGGATCCACTATTACAGCCACACTTTCCTTAGATGAGGAACTAAATGTACGTATTTGAAAGGCAGCGACAATATTTGGGAAACTCACACCAAGAGCATGGAACTATATCAAATTGACTCTACGAACAAAAGTTCTATATATAATTTAAAATTTGTATACTTGCCACCAAGTAAAATTTTATGGACACGCCTATGGGTCATCGTTGCACTAGATTACTGTAAAACATTTTGATTAGGGTCAAAATAATCGTTACATGGGCAAAGATCAAAGGAATTCGCCGCTTTAAGAAAACCGTTATAGCTAGACATCGAGTAACACATATGTTCTCGTGACATGGACATTTTAACACCGTATGCCAAAAATCATGTGAAATCATCAAGAACTTTTTGAATTATAAATCATAACATCTCGGCAAACGAATCTGAACGGACTATAGTTTAATAGTTCACTTCTCTTTTCATTACACTATTCATAACAGGGCGCCTGTATCTGCATTATAAATTATATTAACCACAATATAACTTGTATTCAATTTTAATATCATCATCTTCATCCAATAACTCCGGTGGTCGTTGGGGAAGACATCTGACAGACATCGTCAACCTTCTCCATTAATCATTATCTGTAGTAATTCTACAAATTCTAGCTCTGTCTATTCTTTGATGTTATCTTCCCATATCTTTTTTTGCCTAACTCCCCTTCTCGCACAATTTAAAGTACCCTGTGTAATGATCTTTGCTAGGCCAGACGATCGAGAGACGTGACAAACTTTCATTTTGCGAATCTTCATAAGAGTCAAAAGATTATCATTACAACTATCGCTTGTTGTGTACTTTTACGAACTTTTTAAATCTATGATACGATCCATTTTAAGAGATGGTCAAAAAACCTTACGATAACATTTAATCTCCATCTAATATAGAATTATCATTATCATCATTGAGTACCGTCTCCACATCGAAGGTTGGCTACCATGGAACGCCGTTCCGCTCTGTCTCTTGCTTTGATAGTGCAGATTGTCACTAACTTGGCCATCTTTTTGATGTTACTCGTCCATGTCAGTCTGTCCGCTACTACCTCTTTTATCCTGTATTTGCCCTCTCAAGATTACGTTTATTCGACTGCTGTGTCTCATTGGTTATAGTACGTACAAAGTAGTTGTAGCTTTGAAAACTTTAATATCCACTTGCAGGTCCTGAGTATTATCTTTGTTTATGATTATAGGTTTAGTCTTTTTGATATTCATGTCTAATTAATATTGTTTGCTCGTCATGTTTATTTCAATATGTAATTGTTGTAGATCTTCAGGACTTTCATTTAGTAATACAGTATCATCAGCATATCTTAGGTTATTGATTATCTTTCCATTAATGTTTAGGCCTGACATTTATACGATGCGTTTAAAGATTTACTCAGTGTATAGATTGGACAAGCTTGGTGATAGAATGCATCCCTGTCTTTTATCCTTTTTTTAATATCAATGGGTGTAGAGTTCTCTTTGATATATTTATTATTGCTGTTTTCTCCCAGTATAAATTACATATTAGTCGTATGTCTGTGTCATCTAGGTGTATATCTTTTAGGCAATCTATCAGTTGTTTTTGGTGTATTCTATCAAAAGCTTTTGTGTAGTCTATGAAGCAGGCTTACATTGGTTTGTTTACTTCTGTGTACTTTTCAATTAATGTCCTCATGCAGAATATGGCTTCATTTGTCTCACTGTTTTTCCTAAATCCAAATTGTTCTTCTTCTGATTCTATGTTGATTTTATTCTGAATCCTTCCTATATAATATTATATAAAATAATATTTTATCTGATTATAAATTATATTTACTTCAATGTAATTGAAATAACACTGTTAGAGGCAAAGTAATCAGGTGAATCCACAAATGTAATGTACAAACCGTGCACCGCGGTGGCATATCCTTATTACATTTCTTTTCCCACAGGTGAAGCCACTTTATACATTCCACTAAGATCGTCTGACGTCATTTATTCTTGTTACATATATCAGGATGGTTCAGGGCTTATCAAGGTTTAATGGAATAGCTTACCCATTAAGCCAGCGCTGCGCTTCTACTTGATGTTGTCTCCGTGTTTGCTTCAATCATTTTCTCTGTGTTGATTTACATTTTTATAAACACAAGTTCAAATCGTTCGTTTGTTTGTTAAATCGTTGACTGGAATTAAAATGAAATTCAATTTAATCCCAATTCTGTCCGTTTCAAACATATGCCAATCTCTTATTAATTGGTTTTGTTAAACCATCGCTGGATGTAAAATAAACAAGCGTGTTGAGTTGCCAAATATTTGACGCAAACATCAAATTTATCTAGTCTTTTCATTTCTAATATGACTAATCAAATGTGGAGAATCAATATTAAATTTACTAAAAAAATTATTATTTTCTTTTTGCATTATGCAATGTTCTTATTTTGCAGAAATCGATTTATGCAAGACTTCCAGTCTGTATGCTTGAGAAATGTGCTCTGCGTTGTTGCTATAGCTACACTTTCAGTCTGTATGCTTGCGAAATGTGCTCTGCGTTGTTGCTATAGCTACTTTCAGTCTGTATGCCTGAGAAATGTGCTCTGCGTTGTTGCTACAGCTACTTTCAGTCTGTATGCTTGCGAAATGTGCTCTGCGTTGTTGCTATAGCTACTTTCAGTCTGTATGCCTGCGAAATGTGCTCTGCGTTGTTGCTACAGCTACTTTCAGTCTGTATGCCTGCGAAATGTGCTCTGCGTTGTTGCTATAGCTACTTTCAGTCTGTATGCCTGAGAAATGTGCTCTGCGTTGTTGCTATAGCTACTTTCAGTCTGTGTGCCTGAGAAATGTGCTCTGCGTTGTTGCTATAGCTACTTTCAGTCTGTATGCCTGAGAAATGTGCTCTGCGTTGTTGCTATAGCTACTTTCAGTCTGTATGCCTGAGAAATGTGCTCTGCGTTGTTGCTACAGCTACTTTCAGTCTGTATGCTTGCGAAATGTGCTCTGCGTTGTTGCTATAGCTACTTTCAGTCTGTATGCTTGCGAAATGTGCTCTGCGTTGTTGCTGTAGCTACTTTCAGTCTGTATGCTTGCGAAATGTGCTCTGCGTTGTTGCTGTAGCTACTTTCAGTGTGTATGCTTGCGAAATGTGCTCTGCGTTGTTGCTACAACTACTTTCAGTCTGTATGCTTGCGAAATGTGCTCTGCGTTGTTGCTATAGCTACTTTCAGTCTGTATGCTTGCGAAATGTGCTCTGCGTTGTTGCTATAGCTACTTTCAGTCTGTGTGCCTGCGAAATGTGCTCTGCGTTGTTGCTACAGCTACTTTCAGTCTGTGTGCCTGAGAAATGTGCTCTGCGTTGTTGCTATAGCTACTTTCAGTCTGTATGCCTGCGAAATGTGCTCTGCGTTGTTGCTACAGCTACTTTCAGTCTGTATGCCTGCGAAATGTGCTCTGCGTTGTTGCTACAGCTACTTTCAGTCTGTATGCCTGCGAAATGTGCTCTGCGTTGTTGCTATAGCTACTTTCAGTCTGTATGCCTGCGAAATGTGCTCTGCGTTGTTGCTACAGCTACTTTCAGTCTATGTGCCTGAGAAATGTGCTCTGCGTTGTTGCTATAGTTACTTTCAGTCCATCTGACAGTTTCCTCACAGTGGTAGCGATTGTTGATAGAGAAAGCCTCGGCATTCATGTTCAAATGTCTTCAGAAAATCTGATAAATCAGAATAAAAAACCTTGCCACTGTCACATCAGCCTCAAGCACTCACGAACTCACTGTTCATGTCGACCTCATTGAATTCTCTTGGCATCATCATCATTATCTATATCATCATCTTCATCATCACGATATTATCTTTATTATCTGAAAAATGTAATATTATTTAAATATACGCTAAGCTTATATTATTTTTAATTGCAGCAACATCGACCTCAAAGCAGTCAATTTTTGTAAATTAAAATGAAATTGTACCAGCCATGTGCCTTGACATTGGTACATCTTCTTTGCTCTTTGTTACTTACTGACTGCTGATTTAAAAAAAAAAATACGATATTCATTGCACACAAATAAGTTGTCTAGAGGACGAGGAAAGAGCGGACAGGCTAGTTGTCTGCTCTACAATCGAAGATGGTTAAACAGCAGGTAAGGCGAACGACATTTAATGCCCTTTGAGATGCGGGCTTTGGGGGGCCTCAGTAGCCTAGTTGGGAAAACCACCCGACTGGACTACCGACGTTCGGACAACTCGTGTTCGATTCCCGCTGGGAGCAGTGTGAATTGTACTCGTGGTTGGAAACAAAAGTACCCCCACGGTCGACCCAGCCGTTGGCAGAAATGGGTACCAGGGTATTATCCTGGGAAGGTGAGGAATGTCGCTTCGCATCTGAGTTTCGATGCTTGAGGCTACACTATACAGAAATATCCGAACATTTCTGGATAGGCGGCCGAGCACATATGGGTGTAAACTCGCGTGCTAAGACGCCGGTTCAAGTCTCGTACTTGACCTTATAGATGCTGGAAGGGCACAGAACTTCGCCAACCATGAGTCCATCCATGTCAGTCCTTCGGATGAAAGAGATGAGAGTAAATATTAGTACATACAGAAACGAGGGGGCTAATTGGGCGCATGAGAAGACTTATCAATCTTATTCTTCTGCAATCATTGTTCATTCAGACTAGGACGCCGGAATCTCCGATGGCGGCAGCTCTCTGTTTCAGTAATTCGGTTGCCCCGTAGAGTTTCTTTTCCAGGGAGGTGTGTGGGCTACATTGTCTCCCTCAAGCATGTGTATCTGGGGCAATTCTGTAGAGCGTGCTTTGGTATCATGTTATACAGGGTACAGTGACATTGGCTGGTAGTTCTTATTTTTAGTGTGGTGAACATGTGGTTTCTCATTCTTTTGTGGCCTGTGCATAGTCAAAGTATGATGACTTGATCCCTCCTTGACAGTTAAGTTATCCGCCCCTCTCGTTATACTTTGGATGTTCTTGTTTCCATTTTTCATGACACTGGCCTTTGATGATGGATTTGGCTTCATCGTAGCTGACCAGACGGTTCTCTTGCGGTAATCTCCCTCCCTCCATAGTTTGTCTGCGTATTAGTTTCCTTGTATATATTACAGTGTGATGGTATCCACTGGATGACTATTCACTGGAAGTTATTGCACAATTGGTCTAGGGTTGTTCTCAGGTCATCTGGCTCACTATTTTAGTATTATTTTCAACAATAAAGGTCGCATACCCAGCGTATGGTGCAGACTGTGTGAGCATCAAAGCCTGGTCGATTATAAAATGGAAACGCTATATCTGGGAATTGAACCCAAATCATCTTGGTCAGTATCGAACACATTAACTATTTAAATACATCCATGTCAGCGTCATGGACAGTGCTATGAAACCTCAAATACGTAGCAACCTTCCAGGCCACTAACCTCTCCAATATTTACCAAACTCATTTTGTACCATGATAGGCAACAGCAACTAGTAGTGAATCGTTTGCCAAGCTTGGTAATTGGCTGCAGATGACAGTTAATAGGGCTATATCATCCTCAGGCACTTTAGCATTTTAGGTGTCGGCTGTGAGTGCATTCGGCAAACTCCCCTGTCTGTGACATTAAGCTGTTTTATGTAATGACTGTGGACTCCACCTGGTCCTGGTGCAGTTTTTTGATGGTTGATGAGCACAGCTGCAGTTTCATATCGCTTGTTAAGTTCATGTCTACCAGTCCAATCAAAACTTGTCGAGACCGTACTTTTCAGGAGTGTAGACCACGAACAATGACTCTAGGCTCTCTGTTCATCCTTATTATTAAACTGCTTCTTCTTTATTTTTATTCAAAATTCAAATCAAAGCTAACATAGTTTTTATAATTTTTTCCTTCAACTATTCTTGGGTTGTCCTTGTTTTATTCTTTCTTTGACTCCATGACAACCCTATGACTGTCTTTCTGGCATTAATTTTTCTTAGAATTGTTGGCATGACTGTCACTTAAGTGTTTTGGATCATGCCGATAGCCATAGTTGTATAGTTTAACTTCTAGTGTATTTTTCCTTTATTTATACTCCTTCCTTTAATTGTTTCTTTTGTGCGTATATATATATATATATATATATATATATATATATATATATATATATATATATATATATATATATAAGTAAAGTACCCCCGTCACGCCAAGTGGCGTATAGGAAATATGGTGTTAGTGACCATATATTTTACAGACCTTCGGAACATGATTTTTAGGGTCATGTGGTCAGTATTACGCCCGTGCCGCTTCACTTTCCCTGAAAAAATCAGGTACCCATTAAATGCTGCGTGAACCCGGAAGCCGTCGGTTGGGATCGAACCTTACCTCTTGTCCTTTGTAGTCCAGTTCACTAACCACTGAGCTATCGCGGCTCCTATATATATATATATATAAAGGTTTATTTTATGTTATAACGAAAAATGTATAATTTATTTTATGTCGTGAACAAGTTATTTGATATCAATGGCGCAGTATGATATTGAAATATACTCCTTTTGTTTTTATGTGTTTTAATTATTTTTTATTTGGAAATTAATTTTATTTTAAAGAATTTTCTTTGGTTATACATACAACATTTTGTTTAATTTATCAGATCGCTTTTTTGTTCACTAATTTTTTTTTTCATTACATTTTCTGCAATTAATTGATTAGAACTAATTGTACGGAAGTCAGATATTTGGGGAACTGTTTGTCCATCTAGAATTCGTTTTCTACATTTAATAACATAAACGTCTGTAGGTTTTATCTGTTGCAATATTTGTCCGGATAGCTGAATATCAGCTGGTGATTGTCCAATTTTATCAGTTGCATCTTCTTAGATGCTTGGAACTCACATTGATCGAGAAGGGGATACAAGTAAAGAAATTAAAATCAGAATAGCTAAGCAGCAATGTCTTTCAGAAGCCTTGAAAAGTTGCGGAAATCAAAACTCATGAACACAAACACAAAACTTAGACTATTCAAATCAAACGTGCTATCAACCCTAACGTATGCGTGTGAAAACAACAAGAGACATAGTAAACAAAGTAGAACGCATTCGAAAATAAATGTCTAAGGAAAATACTTGGTATAGCGTGGGACGAATTCAAAACAAACGAGGAAATTAGAGAAATCACCAATCAACCACTAATATCTTCAGTAATAAAGAAAAGACGATGGTCATAGGTTGGACATGTGATGAGAAGAGATAATAACCGAATAGCAAGGCAAGCCCTCATGTGGGAAACAACAGGTAAGAGGAAAATAGGAAGACCCAGAGAGTCACTGAGAAGAACATTGATGAGAGAGGCTAGAGCAGCAGGAATCGGCTCCCTCAATGAGATAGAGCTGCTTGCACAGAACAGAGACAAATGGCGAGATTTGATAAAATATCGTTAAAAGAATTGAAAACTGCTAGAACAAAAATTTATATAAGAGAAGGAGTATCTTGGTCTACGCCCTATGGGCCGGCTACGGCTCGAAAGTTCAATAGATAGACAGATATAGATTCTTACATTTGCTAACTCAAAAATGAGGTTTCGTTTTATCATCTGTCTATTAACCAGGGATACTCGAACTCAGTATTTTTAGAATTAGACATAGTAAAATAGAAGAAGTAGAATAGAAGTAGTAGAAAAGAAGTGGTAGAATAGTCAAATAGCTCTACCTCAGTTATCTTTGGAATAAAATATAGAAGTAGTAGAACATAAGTAGTAGAACAGAAACAGTAGAACAGAAACAGTTGAAAAGAAGTAGAACACAAGTGATAGAACAGAAGCAGTAGAACAAAAACAGTAGAACAGAAATGATAGAACAGTAGTGATAGAACAGAAGCAGTAGAACAGAAACAGTAGAACTGAAGTGATAGAACAGAAGTTACAGTACATAAGTAGTAAAACATTAGCAGTAGACCATTAGCAATAGAACAGATGTAGTATAACAGAAGTAGTAGAACAGAAGTAGTAGAGCATTAGCAGTAGAACAGATGTAGTATCACAGAAGTAGTAGAACATTAGCAGTAGCACAGAAGTAGTAGAACATTAGCAGTAGAACAGAAGTAGTAGAACAGAAGTTGTAGAACAGAAGTAGTAGAACATTAGCAGTAGAACAGAAGTAGTATAACAGAAGTAGTAGAACAGAAGTAGTAGAACATTAGCAGCAGAACAGATGTAGTATAGCAGAAGTAGTAGAACATTAGCAGTAGCACAGAAGTAGTAGAACATTAGCAGTAGAACAGAAGTAGCATAACAGAAGTAGTAGAACATTAGCAGTAGACCATTAGCAGTAGCACAAAAGTAGTAGAACATTAGCAGTAGAACAGATGTAGTATAACAGAAGTAGTAGAACATTAGCAGTAGAACAGATGTAGTATAGCAGAAGTAGTAGAACATTAGCAGTAGCACAGAAGTAGTAGAACATTATCAGTGAAACAGAAGTAGCAGAACAAAAATAGTAGAACAGAAATAGTAGAATAGAAGTAGTAGAGCATTAGCAGTGGAATAGAAGTAGTAGAACAGAAGTAGTAGAACAGAAGTGATAGAACAGAAGTAGTAGAACAGAAGTAGTAGAACAGAAGAATAAAAAAAAATAAAATATTGACTCACGCCTCTGGTGTGCTACATATGTGAACTATGCCAGTACCCGTACATTTCACTATGCCAGTACCCATACATTTCCCTATACCAGTACACATACATTTCACTATACCAGAACCCATACATTTCTCTATACCAGTACCCATACATTTCTCTATACCAGTACCCATACATTTTGAATCATCGATAGATTTATTTTATGTGGCCAGCACTAGAACAGTATTGTCTTTCTTTCATTGGAATAAAAAAGTAAAACTCATGTACCCATTTTAAAAGCTGGATAAAGCTGGTAGCCATCGATCTGATTCCAATTGGATTTCCGCTCTCTGGAAACATAGTTCGTTAACCATCCTTTATTTATTTCGACTAGAGTTTTCTAGAAAAACGTCATCACACTTCATGTACATTTGAAGCTTTTTATTTAACGTAAAGCTTGTAACCCACATATTAAATTAAAAAAAAACCCATTACAACAATTTAAACACCCCATGTGATTCCAAGCCGCGTTTATCTAAAATGGAGGACAATAGTTTGTCAATTTGGCAACCCGTTTTCTCAACGAGTAACTAAAGCAACATTTCAAAATTACCCAGTTAAAGGAATCACACAGACAACTATAAATTTACTAAATCTATAATTGGCTATGAGGAAGCTCATAACACCAAGTAAGTATGAACAGCTCAAACACAACACATAGTAAGACAATACGCGTATTTTGTTTTTTTTTTTTTTAATTTTGAAACAATCATAATTTTTTGGCCATGTAATGGGAAGGGAACAGCTGTGATATATTGTAACAACTGGAAAACTCGAGGGACGAAGAGATAGAGGAAAGCAAAGAGAAAAGATACCAGACAGCTTAAGAAAATGGCTTGGAAGAAGGTCAAAAACAGAAATGATAAATAACTGTCGAGATCGAAAGTTGTGGAGAGGCATGATCACCTACAGAAGCAGGCACGGTGCTTGATGATTATGATTTTATTCTATTTTTAGAATTCACTTTTCGACTAAAATGTACTCGTGTCTAAATATAGACATTGTTAATTCCCGTTAGTGGCCATTATTATTGTTCTGAGAAAAAAAATAATACATAACAATCGAGCAATCGAAAGGCATCATTCAAAGTAACGACAGCTTTATTGTTTACGGGTCCGTGTATGGACTATACGCCAGCGCTTGAAAAGGTTCACAATTGATGACTGTAGCACGAATGAATAGAACACACAGCAATAAAGCTTTAGGAGTTTTATGGATCTCATCTGGATGGTTTAGAGCACGTGCGTACACATGAGAAACCATGTTAATGATCTGTTCTTTACGTTCGTTCCAGGAGAATTTAGCATCTCGTCCACCTATAAAATGGTGTTAAGCGAGTGTATATGTGCTGCATTGCGGTATACAACATATAGCAATATCTATGCATTTCAGGGCACTGTGAGGTGTGCGTTTCATCTGTTTTGGTTGTGTTTCGATATTCTGATTTCTTGCGATGAATGATGATATCGTATGATGGAGAACAGATGGCTGTGTTCACTTTCTGTGCGGTTTCGCCTTATGTCTTTTGGCGTGTGCTGAGACTGCTATACTATTGACTAAAACTACCTTTCTTTGTTTGAGAGATGAGATAGTAATTCGAATGATTCCACTGGTACGGGTGGTTGAGCAATTATGGATTTCAATTCGTTTGCAGTGATACCGGGGCCTTCCATAATCATAATCATAACCATTTCAAGGCAACACATCTTCCTTCAGGATGGCAATTTGAGGTGACTGTTGCGTTCCCTCTCGAGCTCTATTAATTTTTCCAGGCTGGTTATCTTCAACCCAGATCCCTATTCGTTTGCCCAGTTTTTTTTTATCTTCTTTTTGGATCTATATGTGTTTGCCCATGCTGGTTATTTTCCATCTAGAGTCGTTAGCTCTGGATGATTATTTTGCCTCTAGACCCCTATTTTACTACGAGCAGAAAATCTTAACGATCTACAACAAATACTTAATGAAATAAATATGACAAGCAAAAAATATGGACTAGATATGAATGTCAAAAAGACTTAAACTATGATTATAAACAAAGAAAATACTCAAAACCCACAAGTGGATTTCAAATTTGAAGGAATAGACCTGGAGACAGTTCAGAGCTACAACTACCTTGGACATACTATAACCAGTGATGGAAAATGTAAAACTGAAATAAACAAACGAATAGAAATGGCAGAAAGTAATTTTAATGTCATGAAGAACATACTAACATCAAAACAAATAACACCAGGGCTAAAACTAAGAATAGCAAAATGTTATTTCTTCTCAATATTCCTATATGGTGCAGAAACTAAAACAAAACAGAAAATTGAAGCCCTTGTAATGTGGATATATAGAAGAATATGTAGAATTGGATGGAAGGAAAAGAAAACAAACGATGAAGTCTTAAAACAACAACAATGAAAAGAGAACTTCTAAACACAATTCAAACAAGACAAATGCGATTTTTGGACCACGTTATTAGACACTGAAATATTTATCGATTATTTGTAGGCACAACAGCCTACTAAAAGTAATCCTGGAGGGGAAAGTACAAGGTAAAAGAGACAGAGGCAGACCACGACTAACAAGGACGTGTAACATCAAAAGATGGACAAACCAGCCTATGACAACCTGCACCATCAAAACAAGAGACAGAGCAGAATGGCGCTCCATGCGGCCTGCTCCAACCTTCGATGCGGAGATGGCACTCAATGATGCTGATGATCCATAATCGTTTGCTCAAGCTGGCTATTTTCCATCTAGATCACTATTCGTGTGTCCAGACTGGTTACCTTCCCGCCCAATCCCTATTCATTCTGATAGGCTAGTCACCTCCCCGCCCGATCCCTATTCATTCTGATAGGCTAGTCACCTTCCCGACCGATCCCTATTCATTCTGACAGGCTAGTCACCTTTCCTCAAGATTCCTATTCATTCTGACAGTTTAGTTATCTTCTCTCAAGATTCCTACTCATTCTAACAGTTTAGTTATCTTATCTCAAGATTCCAATTCATTCTAACAGGCTAGTTATCTTCTCGCAAGATTCCTATTCATTTTGACAGCCTAGTTACCTTCTCTCAAGATTCCTATTATTTTGACAGGCTAGTCACCTTCTCTCAAGATTCCTATTCATTTTGACAGCCTAGTTACCTTCTCTCAAGATTCCTATTATTTTGACAGGCTAGTCACCTTCTCTCAAGATTCCTATTCATTTTGACAGCCTAGTTACCTTCCCTCGAGATCACTATTCATTTTGACAAGCTAGTTACCTTCCCTCAAGATCTCTATTTATTTTCATGGGCTAGTTACATTATCTCATGATTCATATTCATTCTGCCAGACTAGTTACCTCCGTCTGTTTACCAAGATTTGTTATATTCTTTCCAGCTCCAAATTCTCATGGTCAGGCTAATTATTTTGTTTTCATTTTCTCGACGAGGGTCGTGCGGGTGATGTACGATTTTGATCTGCTGTTGTTCGCTGATCTTGGACATAAACAGTCAGCTGTGAGTCGCTGGCCAGATGCTATCTGGCGCTTTGGGATCATGCTTATGAATGAGTTGGCAGATTTACCTGGGAAAGTGTTGATTTTATTTTCTTCCTCTGCTACATTCGCCCTCCGCTACTCCACATATTCATCCATTCTTTAAAAAACAGTGCCATATGTAAGTATATTCTACAGAAATTAGACAAAAAAGGCAATTTCTTCCTCTTTTTCTCGTATTTAATCTACCTCTTATTCTTATTTTCTTCTAGTTACAACTTTCAATGTCTGAAGTCTTGAGACATACAATTCCCATACAAATCCCACGTTCAGCGAAAGATCTTAATATTCTATCCTAGGTTTTGCTTCCCGATATTTTCTTCGAGTCCATATTTCGCTTTTGATGTCCATGTGTAGTTGACTGATTTCCGTGGTATATATTTGCGAACTGTGAAGATAATTCGGCAGTTGGCACCGGATAGGTATACAGTCAATGATGAGATTGCAGACACAAGGTTGGGGGATATATATTAAAAAAACAAATAACACTATCACGCCTTAAGCGCCTCGTAAAGGGAATATTTTAACAATGTTTGTACATCATCATCATCGAGTGCCGTCTCCGCAATGAAGGTTGGCTACCATAGAGCGACATTCTGCTCTGTCTCTTGCTTTGATTTTGCAGGTTGTCATAGGCTTGATTTGTCCATCTTTTGATGTTACTCGTCCATTTTAGTCTTGGTCTGCCTCTGCCTCTTTTACCTTGTATTTTCCCCTCCAGGATTACTTTTAGTAGGTTGTTGTGCCTACAGATATTCGACAAATATTTCAGTAATGTAGTCAGTAATACTCTATATAGTATTCTTCCTTGAAAAAAAAGCCTTAGTATCAATTTGATGGGTGAAAATGTGAAGCCAGCCAGCCGAAGTATCGAACCCGAACGCTTAAACCTATAGTCAGCTCACAAATTTATGCCCGAAACTCAACATCAGTTTTCTTAGAAGCTATTTGGCATAACGTCATCGTTTTTTGACATGCAGCCTTAGACTTTCCTGGGTCTGAAGAATTTGCAAATATTAAGTCAAATAAAAAGTGGATTTTGCAATGAGTATTTCTTTTATAAATTGGGTACAAAAACAAAGTGTGCTTGAAATATTAGATTTTATAGTATTACACATCACACATTATAATGTCACAGTGATTGGCTCTATTTTATATTCTGGTAAGGCCAATTTTGTCGATTATCCCGGTGCACTTTGAGACTACGTGATTGTATTTTTTTTTTCACTGAAAATTTGAAAGTGTGCCAATTATTGAACGGGAGAGGGGACTGACTATAAAACCTTTCATTGTCCACCCTTGGCCTCTGGTGTTTAATTTTTACATGAGATATATAAGCAACATTCCACACAAGATCACTTAATTAATAGAAAAAAAACATATTATATTAAGGTCCGGAAAAATATAAGACTGCAACCAAAAATTTACAACGATCAACAGAACAGTTTTTGAGAAAATTTATTTAGAGTTTTTCAACAATTTCTGAACGGACTATAAGTACGGGTTGGAGGTGGGAGGGGGAGGGGTGGGTCATTGTTCTTCGTCCTCGCTATTATAGGCTCCCCAAACTCAGAGAAGTGGGTCTCCGTTCTTTTTTTTTTTTTTAGCCGGGTCCGACAGGAGTCCACTAGGTTGAAGTTGAGCCCGCATTCACTTTATCACCAAAACAATGCACTATCTACTAATCACGCAGAGTGCAAATATCTAAGTATTTTACAATTTACACCATTGCTCTTTCTCATTTTTAATGCTACCCAGGGACCTATTTTTTAAATCAAGGCGAATGGAGTAGTGTCAAGCTTAAATTGACCCGGTCTACTATTTATTCCTACATATCAACCACTTTATTACATTATTTAGGTACTTATATTCTAGTCTGGACAAGAACTCAGTTGACCGACATTTGCAGACAGATATAATTTCAATTACCGACTTTTGTATTCCCTTTAAAAGATTTTCCTCCATTCCCTATACACAACTCGCCAGTTCCTTAGAATGCCCTCGTGAAGCCTCCCTTTTTCTCACGCAGAAGTCACTAAAACACGCCACTCGGCTGAAATGCACTTCCTGTTTTCATGTTTCCAACTAGATTTAGTGTCACGTATTCAACATCCGGTAGCTTTCATGGCAACCAACTTCATTGTTTTCTTGCTCTTTGTTGCGTGTGTGAATGCAGTGACGGTGATTACGAGTGTTTAGATCTGGGTGTGTATTTGTACGTGAATTATGTATTTTGTTGTTTTTTATTGTAATATTCGCGATTAAAGGATTAAATAGAAGATTTAGAAAACTTTTTTAGCGTTATTTTTTTTTAAATCTGTAACTCTCTTTAATTTTATAATTTTGCTAATTCTTCAAATTATCAATGTTCTATATTTTACTTTTGTATAAAGAAACATAGGCAAACTTATATTCACAAACGTTGGGCACATATAGCATTAGTCGATCTGTCGTTATGATACGATACAGACAATTATCGGATGAAAAGATAACGGATGTCCAATAACATATACAAGGAGCGTTCAAAATGTAATGTATCACATCGGTTTTCCCAGCTAATAATAAACATTGAAGCATGAAATGCTGCACACATTAACTACAGCATCTGTCGATTGTGTGCACCAAATTGTACTGTAATCGGCCAAATAATACAATCGCACTAAACCGTTGAAATGGAGCATGTTAGCAACTTGCGTTATAAGCAGTGAATTGTGATAGAATTTCTCGCTTTAGAGAAGGAAACTGTTGTGAACACTCACAAGCGTTTATGTGATGTGTATGGAAGTTTTGCAGTCGATTTGAGGACAGTAAGTCGCTGGGTTAAGAAAATAAAAGAATAGGAAAGCGGAGATACGGAGCTTCTTGATCGGCCGCGCTGTGAACGGACTGCCACAGTCACCAATGCAGAGATATTGAAAAGCGCTGAGGCATTATTCTTGTTGACAGGCGCATCACTACTCAAATAATTGTCCTTAAAGTTGTCAGTCAGCATTGATAGTGCAAAAGCAATTATAAAAACTCTCGGATTCTCTAAGGTTTGTGTAAAATGGATACCGCAAACTCTCACAAATGAGCACCGATTGCGAAAGAAAAGCAATTTCTTCTGAACAGTTGGAGCGTTTCAATGTTGATGGAGAGAACTTTTTGGCTAAGATTGTTACAGGGGATGTAACCTGGGCACATCACTTTAAACCTGAGACTAAAAGACAGTCAATGGAGTGGCATCATCCGCACTCACCACGAAAAAAGAAATTTAAAACATCTCAAGTGTGATTCTAATGTATGTTATGCCAAGAGAAGAGGCAATCAATTTGCAAACTTACGTTAAGACACTGAAAAAAACTCAATCAACGTTTTCGCAGAGTTCGGCCGCGCAAAGAATCCAGCAGACCAGCTTCTCCTTCATGACGCGCCCTCACCCAAGTCTGGAAACACGGTAGACAATCACCAGGTTGGGTTGAACTGTACTCCCCTATCCACCATACAGTCCTGATTTGGCACCCTCTGACTTCCATCTATGTGGTCCACTTAAAGATGCCCTCTGTGGAACAAGGTTGTTTCTTAATCGCTTAAACAGACAGCTGACTTCATGAGAGAGTCTTGAATCCTACTCTGATTGAGTCTTGATCGCAGAGAGAAAGAGAGAGATCGAGATCAGGTTTGAAGATGATGAATGAGTGATTCATGCAGCGAAGAATTAGCTACACGATCAAGACAAAGACTGGTGTAGGCTAGGAATACATGCACTTGTTGCGAGCTGGCGTAAAGCTGTACAAGTAGATGGGGATTATGTTGAACGATATCGATGATTACATGCCATGTCCATACATACTTTGTACAAATTTCACACTTTTTGATTTAGCAGTTCATGAGAAAATCGATGCGGTGCATTCCTTTCTGAATTCACTAAGTAGTTTCGTAGGCAGTTCAATAACATATAATTCAGTAGGTAGTTTTCTTTTTCTTTCTTTTCTCTTTTCACTTGTACCTAAAAGGTGTCGTGGTTTATATCATTTGTCGTTCTTGAGCTGCTCGAATTGTCTGAATTAGTGAATTTCCTTTGTTGTTACATGTCTCTGTCACTGCATCTATCCATCTTCTTCTGGGTCTTCCTCTTGGTCTTTTCCCATGCATTCTCGAGAAGAATGTCCTTGATGGTGATTGGTGAGGATTCATTCTGACCAGGTGGCCCAACCATTTAAGTTGTTGTTGTTCTATATATTCTTGGCAGGGTTTTGTTCCTACCATTTTTCTTATGGTTTCATTTGGTATTCTATCTCTTCTTGTGTTGTTTGTTACTTTCCTCAAGCATCGCATCTCACATGTATTGATCTTTCTTAAATGTGATTTAGAAAGGGTCCACGTTTGACTTTCATAGCACAAAGTTGGTATGAAGATGCTATTTATCATTTGTTGTTTAGCTGGCATAGAAATGTTTGGATGTCTTAGCAATGGTGAAAGCTGATATGTGACAGAATTTGCTTTTTGTATTCTCATGTCAATTTCTCTGTCTAGTTTTCCATCTTCTATTAACATTGTGCCCAAATACTTGAATTCTTCTACTTGTTTTATTTCTTTACCTTTGATCTTAATATTTAATGGGTGTCTTAATTTACTTATTCTCATAGCCTCTGTTTTTGCTGTGTTAATTTTCATACTGTAGTTTGTGCAACTTTTATCTAGAGATGTTAAATGCTGTTGTAGCAGGTTTTCATTCTCATATATTAGGCATTGGTCATCTGCGAGAGTAGCTAATTGATTTTGGAGTTTTCTACCTCTATGTTATTATTTGATTTTTCCTTATTGTTGGTTGTTTCCTGATTTATTTTGCCCATATATATGATGAAGAGGAGTGGTGAGAGGACACATCCTTGTCTTACACCTGTTTCAACCTGAAACCATTCTGACAGACCTTCCGATGTTCTAACGGCACTTTGACTGTTTTTATATAGTGCCATCGTATTATCTAATAGTTGTCCTGCTACCCCGATAGATAGGTAGTCCAATAACATATAATTCAGTATGTAGTCCAATAACATATAATTCAGTAGGTAGTCCAATAACATAGTTCAGTAGGCAATCCAATAACATATAATTCAGTATGTAGTCCAATAATATATAATTCAGTAGGTAGTCCAATAACATAGTTCAGTAGGCAATCCAATAACATATAATTCAATAGGTAGTCCAATAACATAGTTCAGTAGGCAATCCAATAACATGTAATTCAGTAGGTAGTCCAATAGCATAATTCAGTAGGTAGTCCAATAACATATAATTCAGTACGTAGTCCAATAACATAATTCAGTAGGCAGTCCAATAACATACAATTCAGTAGGTAGTCCAATAACATAGTTCAGTAGGCAATCCAATAACATATAATTCAATAGGTAGTCCAATAACATAGTTCAGTAGGCAATCCAATAACATGTAATTCAGTAGGTAGTCCAATAGCATAATTCAGTAGGTAGTCCAATAACATATAATTCAGTACGTAGTCCAATAACATAATTCAGTAGGCAGTCCAATAACATACAATTCAGGAGGTAGTCCAATAACATAATTCAGTAGGCGTCCAATAACATATAATTCAGGAGGTAGTCCAATAACATATAATTCAGTAGGTAGTCCAATAACATAGTTCAGTATTTGATTGAAGTTTTAAGTTTCAACTTAGTTGGTCACATTATTTGGAGACTAAATAAGGCAATTGCTTTCAGACCTTAGGCGCATGACAAAACTGATGTTAGCGTTCACATTACTCAATGACCAACAACTCATTTTATTGGTTATGTGGTCCGTATCATGCCAGGCCGCACGACTTCTCATAAGTGAATCTCATGTATCAATTTTCAGAGGCCGAGTGAACCCAAAAGCCGTTGTGTGCAGAAAACAAAACACACAAATCACTCTGCCGCCAGTGATAGAGTTTCGCTTTAAACATTACTTTCCGTCTGCTTTCTACCCTAGGAAAAACAAAACAAAACAAATAAAAGCTCAATCATTATCTACATCCCCTCTCTATTTCATTTTATCATTTTCATCCAATTTCTTTCTTTATTACATACACTACTTCATATAAACCACTATTATGTCAAATATTTGACCGTTTTTTTCCCCCAACGAACTGTCCTAAATACACACTCTGTTATCACCTGAGCCCGTCCGCTATCTTTGTTTATCCATTTGCATGATTGGGTTCATGTCGGCAACAATAGACGGGCTTCAATGACACAGTCACAAACGGAACACAATATAGCGTCAATCAGACTAAATATAGCTTCTATTGGTAGCAATCACATAGGTCTTCCAGTGCGGTGAAAGCAATCCGTGTTGAAAACTCGCCCCAGGCTAATTATTTAATTTCCTGAAGTTATCTGGTTACTTTACTCTAAGTAAAACATCCAGCTTTATTGTTATAAAATGCAGTAAATTAGTAAAATAATGTGGGCGTTATTGTCTATCAAAAGTCTTCATTGGCAAAAATGTATTTACACATCAAAAGCGATCTCGTCATCATCATTCAGTGCCCTTTCCGCATCAAAGGTTGGCTACCATGTAGCATCATTTCGCTCTGTCTCTTGCTTTGATGGTGCAGGTTGTTTCTTCTTGGTAAAGAGTTCTGACATTCCATGTACATATTCGTAGAGTAACTTAGTGGGAGTATAAGAAGACTTATGAACCAACACATAACTGGAGTCGTCAGTCGCTGGACACGTGGGACTAGCTGTGGAGGGTATATTATCACCTATGGACATGTTCGGAGCGCCATGATGATGACCCGCAAATAACTCAATAACTCAATTCGTCGATCTGTCTGCTAACATACGTTCCATACGTTTCTCTCCGAAATAATACGTGACCAGACTCCAATCTCTTTCACGGTGGTCAGCCATATTTATCTTTTATTTACTGAATGCTCCTCTTGTGTACCATACGCTTTGTTATTTTCGCTCTCTAAGCCGTTTTTGCCTTTCTGATTCTTCCGTCCCATCTATCTTCACAAACTTTCGACATTCGGGATGGACATTCTCGATAGGCGCCATTTTTATCAAAATAGATGTTTGCCTGTCGAACCGTGAACACGTCAGCCTATCGATGATAGGTTAAACTCGTCGACACAAGAAGAATAAATAATATTCCACTGGAATATCGATAAAGTTTACAGCCCATCCACTCTTTAGAAGTAAACATAACTACAACGGGGAATAGCAGCAGAAAAGCGGTCTACATTCTAGAATCTTCTTCTGCTTCCTTTATGCCATGGACACAAGCCAGCAAAGCTGTCAACGGCTTGTATGTTTTGTGGTGTCTTCTAGGGTAACAGCAAAGTTTCTTCCTTTAGTATGACACGTTGACATCCTTCGCAGAGTAGCCCTTGTCTAGCTCCCACTACTCATCTGTTTGTGTTAGTACAATCATCACTGAAATCATATACTGTTCTTTATCGTTTCTATCTCCTTTCTAATGATACAGGGAAGCCTCGGCGCATAGCACAAAGTTCATATCACCAGCGAGGGTGTACGAGAATAATATAAACAATTAGAAATATTATTACACAAGATGATAATAATTCTATTGTTTTCTTCCTTGTCCCACATACACAAGCAATGTGGATTTTAATTCGTTTGCAGTGATACCGGGGCCTTCGATTAACCACAACTACAACATGCCACAACTTTGTCTGTCCTGTTTTAAAAGATCATTCATTCCTTCATCATTTCATAAACATAGAGATTGTTGGGGCACCACTGGCTGACTTCATTAACCGTTTCCATTTATATATACGCATTCACTTCTTTGAACACTGTGAATTCAAGGTCTGTCCATGCTTCTGTGTTATCTTCCAATGGCTTTCTTTGTCTACCTCTCCTTTTTTCCTTCTTTCACAGTTCCCAGCAGAATGGTCTTTACCAGTCAAGATGATTGAGATACGCTGTAAAAGAATTTCATTTTGCGGTTTTTCATCATCATCATCTTGTGCCATACCATTTGGCGTAGGCGATCATGTCCTTCCACAATCTTCTATCTACAGTGCATCGTATCTGTTCTGTTGTTAACTGTTTTCCTTGCCATGACACCTAGCTATGCAGTATTTTAAACACAATGACATAGCTCACGGTGTGCACAGAGCACTAAACTCAGTAGCTCCGGCAGAAAGCCGAACTGGAATATTAAGAAACTGCAACTAGGAACCGTTTTTAGACAGAGCCTCAACAGTTCCTGCCGCCTATTCTCCATTTTGATTAGAAGTCCGTTTGTTGATGTCCAACAGAGGTGAAATGCAGAATGGCTCAGGCAAAAACAGCTTTCCAAAAGCTGAGGAAGATACTGTGCAATCTATTTTTGACAATAGAAACAAGAAAAAGGGTTCTTAAATGTTATGTAGAGCCAGTCTTAACATATGGATGTGAATCATGGACAATAGGACAGCAGACAAAAAATCACTGGAGTCTGTAGAAATGTGGTTTTATAGAAGAATGTTGAGAATACTTTGGACAGCTAAGAAGAGTAATGAAAATGTTCTGAAAGAGGTCAAAGAAAAGAGGGAACTAATTTCCAATATTAGGAAGAAACAATCGTCATTTTTTGGCCATTAATGTGAAGGGAACAGCTGGAAAATATTGTTACAACTGGGAAAATTGAGGGACGAAGAGATAGAGGGAAGCTAAGAGAAAAAATACCAGACAGCTTAAGAGAATGGCTTGGCAGAAGGTCAACAACCAGAAATGATAAATAACTGCCGAGATTGAAAGTTGCGCAGTGACATGATCACCTACGCCAGCAGCAATGGTACA